>JAHBCN010000930.1:0-140693 GCA_019359885.1 Listronotus oregonensis
TGCATAGATTTAGATAATTTTTTTTAAAAAAGGGAATTTTTTACCACGTTTTTAAAATGAAGTCAAATTTTTTTTAAATTTTTAGCACAAAGAACCATAATCAATATAAAAACCATTTTCAAATTTTATTTTAAATTTTTTCCTTTTTTTAAATGAAAGAAAATTTCAATAAAATTTACTTTCAATATTTGCTTATTGTTTTTTTATTACAATTAATTGTTGTTCGCGGGAAAGTGACAATATTTTTTAGAATTAAAAAATATTCTCATTACGTCTAGCCATTACTTTTTTGGATAAATTAGAATTTATTATTTAATATCCGGCTATACTTTTTTTTCCAGAATATAATATATAATTATATATATATATATATATATATATATATATATATATATATATATATATATATATATTATATATATATATATATATATATATAATTATATATATATATATAAAATATTAATTATTTATAATTATATAAATTTATTATTATATTATTAAAATAAATAAAATTTTATTAATTTATTAATTTTTTATAAAATTAAAATTTAAAAATTTAAAAAAATAAATTTAAATAATTTTTAATTATTTATTTAATAATTAAAAAAAATTTTTTTTTTAATAAAAAAAATTATATAATTATATATATATATATATATATATATATATATATATATATATATATATATATATATATATATATATATATATATATTTTAATTATATATATATATATATATATATATATATATATATATATATATATAAATATATATTTTTATAATATATATATATATAATTTATTTTTTTTAAAATTTTAAAATAAATTTTTCAGTATATTGTAAAGGGAAAAACCCCCCCCCCAAGTAAAAAAAATACAAATGTTTAAAAATTTTTTTTTAAATAAAGAATCTAATAAAAATCAAGAAATTAAATTTTTTGGATTGTTCATTATATCAAAATATAATTTAATTCATGTTTTAATGTTTATTTATTTTAAAAAAATATTAGAGTATTTGTATGTTTTTAGTTATATTGTCGCAAGGGTAAATTATTACTTTACAAAGTACAAAACAATTTACAAGCAGATTTTTTTAAAATTTTAAAAATAAGCATATACATATATTTTCTACAGGGTGTCCGGGAAAATGTGGGTAATCTCCCGGATATGAAAAAACAGGTGAAAATAATACTAGAAGCTCATATAAACTTTTATGGTATAGGCCTCTTCTTCGGAGATATTGGCCCCCAAAGAGCGCCAATGAAATCAAGTTTTTTATACTTAATTATGAAACCACCAGGTATATTCCCCCTTTATTTCAATAAGATGTAATACCAAGTAAGTTTCTTCAAATTACTGTCAAACGAAGTGTTGTAAATTACTCACAGGTACGAGGACGAGCTAGCTGTAATACTTATGCCCCCTTTTTTACGCCCTGTAAGAACTTTAGACAACGTTTTTTACAAATCTTTAACTACTTAAATTAAGTACTCTTCATTCACGCCGCTAATCCTAACCGTTTTCAAAAAAACGTGACTTTATTTACACTGGTAGTTCCCTAAGTTATATCGGGTTGAATATGAAAAAAAGAAATTTTCTCCTGTCACCAATATAATAGTATCAATAAAAAGTTAAATTTCAAGGTAAAAACTTCGTATAAGGGTTTAACATGGACTTCGTGAAGTCTGGTTTACTTGCTAGCACGACGAATTAAGAAAATTCCTGTTTTTTATATTCAATCTTAGTTTCTTAATGTTGTTCCTTTTATCCAGATATTACGTAGGTTGCTGAAAAAGTCTTGTCGTAAGTACATATAAATTAGTGTTTTTAAGAATTATTTTCATGGCAGTTAATGCACTTATTTATACGTATAAACAATTTCTAAACCCAAAAAAATTAAAGGCCCAAAAGTCCTTGTTTTTTGGCTACCCAGCTTTGGGCTGCGATAGATAATCTAAAACTTTTAAACCTGAAGCTGCCAGAAATTTTATAGTTTAGAAAGATCGATGTGCAGGAGCACTATATTAATGAACCCACCAGGTATCAAGACGTGAATTTGGTCTTATGTTCATAAGAATTTCAATTACTTGGGGCTACAGGTAGAAGTCTACCAACTAGATGTAATTGTCTTCTTATTTTCTACCAATCATGCCATTTATACCATGACCGCAGGGTATTATTTTCAAGTAGCCAAATTTTGGTTTGGGTTTTTGTCGGCATGTCAAAATAATAAAGCCATGTTCACCCTCTGTGATAATTGAATATATTCGAGATGAGCGCCAAGAATCATTGTTTTAGCAATTTGTGGCACCAGGTCACCCGCATTGCTTTGCGTGTGTACCAGTTAATAATGTACAAATCTTAAGTAGCTTCAAATGATCTTAAAGTATTAAGTGTCATTTCGATGCATTAATTTTCAAGATGTATTTTTTAAAGTATATTGTATTTTTCTGTATATCATACATATTCTGTATTGAGTTTTTTACAACGGCAGTATTCTTTTGAGTCTTCACTTCAACAGGTCGACCTGAACGTTCACTATTCTCCAGTTTAAATATTCCTCTTTGCCCGAATTGCTTAAGCCACCGTTCATCCGAACGGAATGAGATAGACAATCCTCCATAAATACTTTATTATAGCATACCATTCCCATGTTAAAAACTTCGTTAAAAATTTACAAAAAAATCATTCATTCTCAGCTCTAAGGTGTTGCCATCTTTAAATTATATTCTTTGTTGCTGCTAAACTTTGACAAACAATTTAGGTGAAGCATTAAAAAAACTGAAATTATTTATTTTATGGCTTAGACCTATTTTTACCAATAAAACAGGAAATTTTTCATTTCAAATTTCTATTAACTGATGAATTAAAGAAAGCTTCATCTATCTAGTGTGTTAAAAGTTACAATATAATTACGTGTAAATGAAAAACGGTTTTTTACATCAGTTGTTTATTATTTGTTTATCTGTCTTAGTTAGCAACTAAAACGACCAACTTACACACTTATTTTTAAAAAAAAATCCACTATGCATCGCCCAACCTGCATTTTTAGTTTATCAATTGAATAATATTGCAAAATAATAAATACAGGGTGTCCCAGAAGTAATGAGACACAGAGCAACAGCAGATTCCTTAGCTTAAAATAATGCAATTTACGTAAACTTGCCTTATTCCAAAGTTGATAATAACTAAGGTACAGGGTGTTAAATTTTAATTTTGTTTTTGTTTTTTTATAATAACTTTTTAACTTAATGACATAGCGGTACAAAATTGGGCATCTGGGGGTTGTTTAAGGCGAGAAATTCAAATTCGTTTAGGCTTTTGATGTTGCTACTTGAGGGCGCCAGCTACGGCCTACCCCACTTGTTTTAGATAGCATATTTTTTTAAGCCTAGTATAGTAACCTATTAATAAAAAATAAGTTACAATAATTCCCTCTGCATTAAAAATGTATACTTCATTTAAGTCTTTAGCTGCAACTGTTTTCGAGATAAATGCAATTTAAAGTACCCCGCAAATTTTTATTTGTTTTCGAACTTTGCATAATGATAGTTATTAACACGCTGATCAAAAGTCTCCACGGGCACAAATTCCGAAAACCTCTCTAAATCCCCAAAATTACCCCTAAATGTCCCCAAATCCCCAGGTACCTTTAAGGGTGATTTTGGGGGGCTGGAGAAGTTTTCGGGTTTTGTCCCCGTGGAAACTTTTGATCAGCGTGTTAAGAACTATTACTATGCAAAGTTTGAAAACAATTGGCCAAAACACATTTTCCATAAGAAAATTGTGGGGTCCTTTAAAGGTACTTTAAAGAGCGTTTATCTCGAAAACAGTTGCTCCTAGAGACTTAAATGAAGTATACATTTTTAATGCAAAGAGATTTATAGAAACTTATTTTTTAATTAACAGGTCAATATACAAGGCTAAAAAAAGTTATGCCATCTAACACAAGTGAGGTAGGCCGTAGCTGGCGCCCTCTGGTAGCAACATCCAAAGCATGGACAAATTTGAATTTCTTACCTTAAACAACCCCTCATATCCCTAATTTTGTACCGCTACGCCATTTAGTTAAAAAATTATAACGAAAAAACGAAAACAAAATTAAAAGTTTGACATCCTGTATCTTAGTTATTATTAACTTTGTGATAAGGCAAGTCTACGTAAATTGCATTATTTCAACCTAAAGAATCTGCTGTTGCTCTGTGTCCCATTACTTCTGGGACACCTTGTATATATTTTCCTAAAGAAATTGTCACTGCATGTTAATTTTTAATACTTTAAATTTTTATTATATTTTCTACTTAACTTTATGATAAAAGATTTAAAGTATCTACGGCATATAAACTACATCTGCTACCAGCATCCCTATTTACATTTCTGAACCTACAAAACTATATGGCTGCGAACTTATTTTAATATACAGTCCATTACGTATAGTTTAAAAACATAACACATTATTATTAAAGCTTACTATAACTGTCAAAAATGTCATCTTATGATACTAGGTATTAAAATAATTTATTTTAAAGACCATTATTTAAAGAGACTTAATTTTTACTACGTATATCTGGAAACTTATTTATTTTTTTAGTTACTAACTCTCGTTAAGTTAAACACATTAACTACTCAAGTTGTTTTCTTCCTATGTTTTCTTTAACAAATCACATTTGCGTTTCCTTTTTTTAAAAAGCTTTAAGTCACTATTTTTAAATTTTACACATCTATATACAACGAAACCAGCTATACATAATTTTTTATAAATTACTGATTGTGTCAGTTCTCTTCATCATTAAAAATGTCTTCTAGAAGTTTCTTCGTAATACTTCTATGAGGTTTTGTGGGATCTAACTTGGGCCTTCCATAGAGTCGACTGTTTATCACGTACAACCTAAATTTAAAATAAAAGTTATTATTTATTATAAGATAAAATGCCTATTATAAAAATGTATAAAATATACCGGGTTTCCGGAAAATACGTGTATAAAATTTGGTGACAGATTTCTTACGTCAAAAAAGTCGTTTTAAAGCAACTTAGTTATATCTAGAATTACTCCATTTAGTCAGTAAAAACATTTAAGAAATATTGTTTTTTTCCAATGTTCTTAAAAACGTACTAATTGGTTCTAATTTTTTTAGTGTAAATGTTGTGTTGTGTATTTTATACTTGGTGGTCGGTTTCAAAAAAAGCAAAAGTTTATAAAAGTGACGTCATCAGTAAAAAAATATTTTTTTTATTATCAAAAAAAGGCATATTATTGAATATGCATTTTTATCAAAAAAAAGGTAATTTCTTGCGAACATTAATTGAGTAAAGAAAAAGAAAAAAATATTGAACACTACCTCATTGCTCCTTGCGATTTCAGACAACTTAAATGAAAATAATCCGTAACTTAATTTTTTGCAAATTGCATTACCCATAGTTCTGAAAATTTTGCCACTTTAGAAAGAAACTATAGTATATGCAAGATGGTGCCCCACCCCATTTTCGACAATATTTACACAACCAATATGCCAATCCAGTGGCCCTCACGTTCTCCAGATTTAAATATGCGTGAATTATTTTTACGCTCGTGAAGTAATTAATTTACATGATATCCGTGAATACTCGCCTAGATTAATTGAATAAATTTTAATTGCAGACAAATTTTAAATTATTCAAAGGCATAGGAGTATAATTTTCTTTTTCTAGGGTGTTAATAGTACAGGGTGTTTCCTCAAATTTTAACAGCTTCTAGCGACCTTATTATTCCAGATAAAAAATAATTTTCAGGTAAAAATTGTAGGGTATCATCCAAACCGTCCGAATTTGCTACTTAAGGAAACAATTGAGCATCACCGGTGAACTTTTTGACTTATTGTATACCTTTTTTTAATGAAACACCCTATATATTATGTGTTTATTGGACAGCGCCTATAATTATCTTTTTAAAAATATATATGTTGCCTATAATTCTTTCATCCATTGTTGAAATATCCGCTATTAAAAAATCAAAATATTACTAATTCACTATATGAAATAAATCACAGTGACCATTGGAAAACAAAGTTATCAAATGACATTTTTTTTGTGTTTGGTATTAAAATTGTTGATTATTTCAATGGTTACTGTGATTTATTTCATATAGTAAATTAGTAATATTTTGATTTTTTAATAGCGGATATTTCAACAATGGATGAATGAATTATAAGCAACATATATATTTTTAATAAGATAATTTTAGGCGCTATCCAATAAACACATAATATATAGGGTGTTTCATTAAAAAAAAGTATACAATAAGTCAAAAAGTTCACCGGTGATGCTCAATTGTTTCTTTAAGTAGCAAATTCAGACGGTTTGGATGATACCCTACAATTTTTATCTGTTTTTTTTCTATCTGGAATAATAAGGTCGCTAGAAGCTGTCAAAATTTGAGGAAACACCCTGTACAATTTCATAATTAAAATATTTTTTTAAATTAATTTAACTTTCAATATTTACTTATTGTGTTATTACAGATAATTGAAGTTTTTGTGTAAATGACAATATTTTTTTAGCCCAAAGAGACGACCAACAAAACATGTTTAAGACTTAAAAAAGATTCTAAACACATCCAGTTATCAGATAAAAATATTTAGGTTGTCAAAAATTACAAAAAATGTTTAATAACGTCACTTTTATAAACCTCCAGTTTTTTAACAGCTGATCACCATACCACTAAAAAAGTCATTGTATATCTTCTGACTATAAAAGGAGTCCCACGACGAACTGCGACGATCGATTTTTCGAAAAGTAGGCTTTGGAACATTTTAAAACTTTGAGGATATACTAATGTCGACGGGGGCAACTTGGCAAAGATATTTTGAAGTTGGTGGCACTTCTGGTTATACCAGAGGTAGGTGTCGACTTGCTTATTTTAAATAAAACACCCTATATAATATTTCATTTTTAGATTTTAAACGAAATATATATATATATATATATATATATATATATATATATATATATATATATATATATATATATATATATATATATATATATATATATATATATATATATATAAAATATATATATATATATATATATATATATATATATATATATATGTATTTGCTAAAAGAAAGCCTTCATTATTTAATATGAGTTGGAATGTTGAACCCATAAGTAAAATAACTGCTTTATCCACTAAACAACTTGTGGAAAGTTTCTTTTTTAGCTGTGCGCTCAAAAAATATAGTCAAGAAAAAAACTTAAAATTTGAAGCAAGAAAAAATTTTTATATCCTAGCTTCAGGTTCTCCAATCAACTTAGTCTTTAAAGTAAAGCAATTGGTATCCTAATAAAATTTTAACGAAAGTACAATTTTAATCCTCTTTCTAAAATGTGCTTTTAACTTAGTTAAAATATTTTAATTTTAATTTTTATAAGGGGCCATCAATAAATTAAGTCACACGAATTTCATGATTTTTTTAGCCCCCCCCCTCCCGTCCCTGTTACCTCGTCACATTTGTGAGACTTACTCCCCCTAGTGTGACGTCACAAATTTTGAAATTTTACGTTTAAAAATAATTAAAACATATATAAATAATAAGCATATATAAAGAGTTGGTACAATTCTTACGGTTTTCGTCTACATTTAAGTTTTGCGTTTTAATAATTTAGATTTTTACATGTGACGTCACAAAGCTGATGATCCCCCATACACCTTGCCACACAATGTCACAATCCTCTATACCCCTTCCATCCCCCTTAAGGTGTGATGTAATTTATAGATGGCCCCTAACAAGAGAAACGAGACAAGACAAGCGAAAGTGGGCTCTTGGGCAAAAAAGGGAATTCTCGCCGAGGCGAAAGAGCTATTTTTTCTCCACTCCACGAGATGAGACAATGGCTTCTTTCATCTCGTCTCGTCTCGCGGCAACACTGGTTACCACTCATAAGGAAGGTGAAGTTAATAAACTAATAACATTGTACTTAACCAGTAAACCAAGAGGAGTCATTAAAGGAGCGTTTGGCAAACTATGTGTTTAAACTTACTTTTCACTGAGTTCACACCTTACGTTGAACCACCAATCGCATACAAATACCAACTGACTAAACTGGGTACCATTTGGACATAAGAAACTGGTTTGTCTTCCATCTATGTCACAATAATGCCAACTTTGACAACGTGTTTCAGGATCCGCATAGAAACCTGGATATTGCTGTTCGTCACAATAAAAGTTGGTGTATGGTACCATTCCTAAAACTGGGTAGTCGGTGCCTGGTCTACCTAAAAAAATAAAGTTTGAGGGCAGAACTTTTATATTACAAAACACTTCTCAACTTTGGCAAAAGAAAACTAATCGAAAAACTACTTGACCTATGAAGATGAAATTAGGTAGATTATGGGTATGAGATCTCAGCTAAGAAAGAATTTTAGAAAACTCTCCACAAACAAAGGTATTAAAATTGTTTTGTTAATAGTTTTATTATTAAATAAGTTTTACTTTTACAAATATATATTAAAACTAGTAATAAACGCTAGACTTTGACAGAATATTGTATTTTGGATTTCAGATATTAATTGTTACATTTTTCTATTTTCTATCGTAAATAGCAAACTCTTTATCAAAAAAAAATATAAATGCTTTTAAAAAGAAATAAATAAATAAGGAAATCCATAAGGAAAATGTGTTATTTTGTGTCTTTTTTCATTATAAGTATTAAATAGGAAAAAAAAACACAAATACTACCCTGTTCAATCCTTCAAAAAATTAATTTTCTGTCAATTTTGGCGGGTCTTTTTTATGACTGTAAACAACAAAAAAATCGAAATAGTAACTTATTTCAAATAAATTTTAAAAAATTGGTTGAAGAAAAATATTAATTATAGAAAAAAATATTTTTTGTAAGAATATTGTTATAATTATAAATCATAAAATAGAATAAGCTGGTGTGCCAATTTGTAAATCTTTTTGAATCAATTTTCCGAATGTTTAATTGAGATTAAACCACGTCAATGCACGCTAATCATTAAAAACTTGTCATTGCAATATTGAACTGACAGGGCAATCAAAAGGCTTGCATTAATAAAGTTTTATTAGTTGAATCGTGTACTTTTACAATATAAAAAATGGTCTTCGAGTAAACTGCATTACTAAGCATTACTCGTAAACAAGACTTTTCTCAGAAAGAAAAATTTAATGTATTATTACAAGCTGTTTACAATAATTTTAATTGCTATCTTTGTACAGGGGGTATCAACAATTATTTGAGCTTTGAAAGCACCCAATTTATTTACAAAAAAGTATTTTTTTGTATTTTTTACCAATCAAAAAAATTGCTTGTAATAATTGTTGCAAAACGCTTTGCATTGTTTATTGTTTGTTGCTTTTCTATTCGTTACTAAACTTTATTAGACAAAATGTCACCTACTAGTAAAGTCAACCAGCTATGAACGCAATCAGCTCTTGTAAAATTAGCTTCTATCTGGTTAAAACCTACATATCTCTCCTGGAAAGAGTCAACGCGTTCAACAAAATCACTGAGGTTCTTAGTCCAATCATTATAGATATTTTTTTGTAATTAATGTTACCAGATATCTGACTGCGCCATGACTTCCGGAATAACCTGTAGATTACTAAAATCAAAAATTCAACTTCGCTTTTTTTTAAATATAACAAAAAGTACTGACTGTATCACTTAACTTATAAAAGACTTTGTAAAAATTCAAAAACCCACAAAATGGTTTTTGAAAAATCCCGATCCGACCATTTTTCACCGAGAAAGCCGGAAAACCCTAAAACAGACCTTTTTCAAAAATTGTATGTTAATTTTCATATTAATGCTGATTTTTTGGGAAATGATAGTCAATAACATATACTTTGAGCCGCCGAAAGATAAAAATTGTCGCATTAATAGTTTTTATTCAATCGCACTATAAACAAATTAGGCACTTATCTTGCCGTGAATATTAGACACATGGTCCGATTTGAATTTTTAAAACGGCTTTTTAAAGTTAAGATTAAAAGCTACAAATTGAATGTCTCACATTTTTATATAAGTTTGGCGAACATTGTTTTTTCTGGCTTTTCTCGGTGAAAAATGGTCGGATCGGGATTTTTTAAAAACCATTTTGTAGGTTTTTGAATTCTCTACAAACGGTCTTTGATAAATAAAGTGATATAGAAAGTAATTTTTGTTATATTAAAAAATAAAAAGAGGCCCTTTTTTAATAATTATTATTTAAAAAAATTACCTGAAAAAAAATTGATTGGATTTTGTTTTTAGTAATCTACAGGTTATTCCGGAAGTCATGAGGCAGTCAGATATCTGTTAACATAAATTACAAAAATCACCTTTTTTAATATAATGATTGGACTATATGAAGGCAACCTAGGCAGTAGGTAAACAAACAGCAAAAGAAGACTTAAATGATGAGGGTAAGACCAGAACAGTTTTAGTTGTATTTTGTTTTTTTTTAGAAGGTGTAAGCTCAATTATGAAAAGTGTTGATATTTTTTTCTTTAGCGAAAAATTACAAAACTTTTATTAGATGTGAGATATTAACACATAGAGAAAAGTACATAAGCTTGACGCCACAGTAGTCTATCAGGGCAAATGTTTTTATGAACATAACAAAGTGCAATGCAAGTTTCTACTTCGGTAGAAGCACTGCTTGTTGAAGGACTTGAGCCTCCACTTAATCTTAGAAGAGAAAGGCTAAGTGCAAGCTTTTTTTCTGGTCATTTATAATCTGGATAGTTAAGAAATCCGGCATTTATAAATTACGTTAGCCTTAAAATTGCTGAACCAAAAAAACAGTATTTTTTCATTAGATAGCTCACAAGGCTTATCTAAACTATTAAATATTAGGTACCATGCAAAATAACCTAGTTAGTGTAAAGGTTTTTTTATTATTTTTTTTTAATTTTGTCACATTTTACAACATACCGTAACAATCAATTAAGAGATATACAGTGTTTCAGCAGGTCTAAGGTAAATTTTGGCGAAAAGTATTTGATGAACTTTTTCGCTTGCTATTTCCTGGTGTTTATAACCACCATAATGGATGTTCTAAAACGGCGGTTTCCACATACCATTGTCATAGTACATCGACGCCGCGCCGGACAAAAACCTATTAACGATCAGAAAAAAGTATTAATGTTTCCAATACTTGAGAATTTTATTGAGAAAAATAACCTTCTGATAGATATCAAAACACACTGTCTTGATTTAATTCAAACATACAATGAATCCTTTCTAAAGACCCTTAGCAATTATTCTTGGATCCACGCCCCCTTTGCTGACATGGAAAGCTGCCTGAAAACTTTACTGCCAGAGAAAAAAAATGGTTTTTAAAACTGTGATTCGAAATTAAAGAAAACATTTTCAAAATTGGCCTTTCCGAACTTATGGGTTTAAAGGCGTGTAAACTATTCAAAACTAACTAAAAAGGCACTATCATTTTTTTTACTTTTACGACGACTTCGTTATGTGAGAGAGGATTTTCTTCGCTTTTATATATTAAAAATAACTATTGAAATAGACTCAGAACTGAGGAAGATGATATCCTTTTGAGACTGAGCAATATTAAATCAGATATTTATGTTGGCTTTGAATCGCCAAGGTCAGTATTCTTATTAACATTTTTTATTTTTTTAGTATGTGGTGGAATGCTTTATGTGTCTGATAATGTTAGGTAAAATTTAAACTGCAGATTATATATTAAAAAAGAAATTTAAGAAGTATTTAAAATTCTATATGATATGATATTCCAAACACTAAGTGGTGCGCGAAAGATTTGCAGCTTGCAAAGTGGTACGAATAACAAAATATGGAAAACGCTGTTCTATACTACCTAAAATCCAGCAGAATGGTGCTGGTTGTGGCATTTTCTCTCACCCATTAAGAAATGGCACAAACATGTGACTTATGGTGGATTAAGCGACCGTTCTGGCCCGTTAAATTTTAATTTCATTTTGTTTGGAGTTGTTTAAAAAACGAGTTTGCATAAAAGTATGGGTTTATATATAATTTTTAGCTAATAGAAATATGCAGTACGCCACTTCCAGTGTAATAATTTTTTGTGTGGTTTAATATTACCAGGTTAATAAGTTACAGACTTTAACCGTCCGATAATCAACTTAACATAGCAGTTTTTTCAAAATTTCATATCGAACGCATTGCCGATTTTTAACTTTAGAGTGGTAGAACGCATGACGTAAAATCCCAAAACGCTTGATTCAAATTGTACCACTTCTCGAATCAGGGATTGCTTCTCTTCCTCTTTTATATTCTTTGAATTTTATAGGAGCTAATTAGGTTAGTTATTTTTCTGTAGGTGGGTTCGGGAAAAAATTGAGCTGGAGCGGCGTTAGAGTAATTGATCACATGGCCAAGGAGCTTTAGGTGCATAGACTAACTTAACGCTGACTGGAGTTTGAAAACCCAACCTCAATTATTTATAAATTTGATGTTTGCTGTTTATTTAAAGTAATTTCTTCGTGTTTTGTTTATTGTGGACTAGAAATAAAAAATTGGCCGTAAATAACACAAACCCACAAATCAGACTTAAATACCTCTCATAAAACAAAAACATTTATGAAATTAACCAGCAACCAACCAGTAAAATGTTTAACGAAAACCCAAACCCAACCTACGCATGCCCACTCTAAAAATCCCTCCTCGGGAGGTAGAACTTTAAGTATGAACTCTTTAAATTTACTCTGTAATACCCGAACAAATTTTTTAAGTGAGCTCTTTACTCCACGAGGGCATATAGAGTGAAAAGAGTGAATGGATTGCATATACCGAACCCAGCATGTATTTCCCCATCTATGACGTAGCATTGCTACAATTGCGATTGGAATACTGTGGCAAATTATTTTCAAGATTGACCGGTATTTCCCACATGTTCCTCCGTAGATACTATTCCAACTGCTTAGTTGATTTTCCAGCCATCATTATACCTGATTAGGGCTATTTTAAGAAAAGGGTCCTCCACCCAATCATTTGTTTCTGGTATAACTGATTAAAAGTTCTGCTTAAATTATAGGGTAGGTTCAATCTAAGTTGAATACATTCTTGACCCGTCCTGTATTAAGTGGGATTATCAGCGAAGTAACTTTTATTAATATGAAACATAATTATTTATTATTCATACTTAATTGTTTTACACATTTTACAGCAAATCGCTACTGTTGAACTGGAGCAAGGTTGCAAAACAAGAAGTGATTTTTAATTGAAGCAAAAAACCTTAAGGTCAATTTTTACTCTTATTACTATTTATAAATTATAAGGCTGAGGTTATTGCAAAAGTTAATGTCCCAGAAAGGACAGTTTTTAAATTTTTAAGTACGTTTTAAACGTATTTGTAATTACAGCATTGTTTTTAGATATGTGTGGGAGTGACTAATTACTTCATTCTAATCTTTTATAATTGTTGATTTACGAGGGCAAATTAATTATTCCTAAGCCTACAAAACAATTTAAAAATGTAAATCTTTTACTGTTTAGCATATTTAGTAATTTTGGGACATATTTTTCAAATTAGTGAACATATTCCCCTCTTAAATAAATACATTTTTACGACGATCCTTCTTCTTCTCTAATTACAATTTTTTTCCCGAAAAATCTTTTTGCTAATACAAAATATATCGAGTTTTAGATATGTTGTATATTGTTGTGGCGGATTTAAGTGTTAAGAAGTTTTGTTTGGCTACTCTCTAGATATAACCGGTTTGGTCCTGGTTACAGGCTGTAAATTTTATGTGTACACAGAATCAATTAACCTTTACGAACTGGCAGGCTGCCTAAAAAAAAATTAAAAAGACAAAACAAAAACCCTGGAAACCCTTAAAAATTACATACACCCTAATAAAAAAAATGATTTTTCACCCTCTTTGATTTATTTTTACAAAGCCAGTGGTCCGGAGAGACAATATCTTAAGGAAGCCAGGTCAGGCGAATAAGAGGGATGTCCAAGCTTTACGAATATATCGTATTTATTAAAACAAGCGACTTGTGTGCAGGGGCATTATCTTGCGAACATAGGCACCATTTGTAAAATGTTCTTGCTTTTGTATATTTTTTTCGTTAGTACACAAGTGGCGACGCTAGGCGGTGCAGAGATGGCCTAGGCAACCTCGTAATAATTCCCTGCTCCCCCTTAAATAAGAAATTGGCACTTTGTAAATCCCAATTATATGCTATGTTATATTCCTGTTGAAATTTTAACTTGCATTCCAATAAGCACATTTGTACCTAAACTATTTTGTTAATCTAATTATAGATTTTCATACTACACTGAGAACAATAGAGCTAAAATATCAACCTGGTGGATAGTGTTGTACTTGAATTTGGACGGAATCATAATAACATGAGAATATTGTCGAATCTATAAATTTTTTGTTAACTTATATATTTTTTTATATTTGTCAAGTTTCTTTTTCCTTAATTAAAAACACTTTCAAAAGGTTTTTCATATCTATATGATAATAAACTTTTGTATTTTGCAAGTATTTATTTATGTATTTCATAAAAAAAATGTTTTTAAGTTCTTAAAAAAGTATTTATTTCAGATGTTACTAACACACTTCCCACACAGTAGTACTAATATATAAGACAAACTTTTGTGATTTATGTAGATATAAACCTATTTAGGCCCCTCAAAAATATATGGCCCCTTCTTGGCCACCCCTGAAGTAAAAAGCTGATGTTGTCACGATAGTACTCTATTACTCGTCTTTGGCCTGCAATGCTAGACCAGTGAGGCTCTCTTTAATTCCTGTTGAGCTGCCAAAACATTTTGACCATACAAGAGAGCTTGTGTCCTTACTTTAGCTATTTGATCGGTAATTTCGTTGCCTCGCGTTAAGGAATTTACATCAAGGTAGGTCTTCAAATAAAAATATTAGGTTTAGGATATCCCTAATACCTAATACCTTTCCATGTTTCATTATCCCTCAACTACTTCGTATCGTATCGTGGCATAGTGAGTTCCCTCGCAGGTGCCCTAAGCACTAAGGCCTAAGCCTATTATGCTCTACACCAACCCTTAAGCATACACAGGCTCCGTAACCTTGTACTGTTCCTTATGTATGTATTCCTTTTACACTAATATGGCGCTGCCATTCTGCTTACCAGAGCCCCAATTTCCTCACTAGTGATGCGAGTCCTGTTAGTGGTAGGAATCTTATATCATTTAGGTCCAGCCATGCCGATCCTAGACATTTCCCTCTGATGTGCCCTAGTGCTGGGCAGTCTCTAAGTATATGTTTGGCGTCCTCTCTTTTCTCTTCACACCATCTACATATACTTATCTCACTTTTTCCTATCTTGTTGAGGTAGTGTCTGTTTTTACGACCTGTCAGTATGCCTGTCAGGTTTCTCATTTGCTCCTTATTGAAGTCCTTTATGCTCATCGGTAGGTCCTTTCATAGGTCTTCCCCAATAATAGCCTTTTATTTAATGGCTTTTGTGCTTTTCCATTTCTCATCAAACCGTTTCCTTATCCATGTTGCTATCTCTGTCATATCCGTGTTATATGAGGTTCCCACGGTGTATTCAGGTCCATTGTCATCAGCTCCCAAATTGGCGAGTTTATCAGCCATTTCATTCTTCGGGATTCCTTTGTATCCAGGGACCTATTGCAGGGTGACTCTGGCGCTTTTCTTTAGTTTATCAATTGCTTTCCGATATCTAGTCGTAAGTTCTGATCTGTGCACTGTATTTGTTAGCGCCCCGATCGCTGCCTTACTGTCAGTACATATGGTTATCTTTTCCCTGTATCTTCTATCAAGGCAGTATTCTATAGCTTTGGCTATTGCCATAACTTCCGCCTCAAATACGGTTGCATATTTTCCCATTGTTCCATAGAACTTGTAGTTCGTTCTTTCTATATAAAAACAGAAGCCTATGCGGCCTCCTTTCCACGAACCATCTGTATAGATAACTGTACCTTCGCTTGGTGTCCCACAGCGTTTGTGAGCCCAGTCATCCACTGATGCCATGCTTAGCTTGTGCATAAGGTTTAAGTGGATTACTCAACTACTTACTATTACTTCAACTTTAATTTTAATATCAAATTTTCTGATAATACAAAACATAAATGGTTTTCTATCATCGTATCAACATAATATGAACGTATTTACGTATAAAGATCCCTCTAGTTTTATTAGTTACCAGATGAAATAAAGTGTCTTTTGTTGCAACTTTAAAAGAATTAAAATATATTTAAACTCTTAAGCGTTGTAGCGTTAGGTCGCCATAAAGTCTAATTTGTTTAAATACATTTGAATACGTTACCGATATTGAGATAGAATCCCGTACAAAGTCTTATATCTGCAAAAAAATTCATGAGAAAAGTTAAATTACCTACCAGGTATCGATTTTCCTAATTCAAAATACTCCAAAACAGATGGACTTAAAAATCCAGGTGGCACAAAATTTGTACTAAGTTCATTATTTCTCTCTTCGAAATCGCTGTCGACGTCGTTTTCGGGCTCTGGAGGTGGTGCTCTTGGTCTTTTGATTCTTGATTTTTGTTCAAAACATTCTGAAAACAAATAAATAAATTTTTTCAGTCAAAAAGCTCAGCTTTGGAAAAGAACTGAAGACTATAATTGATTAATAAAATGTACTTTTAATATATATCCTTAATATCTTTCAAGTCCTCGTTTTCTCAGACGCTTTTTCAAACTAAATTTTTAACACCCTGTATCTTAATGTACCCCAGGGCAAGTACCGGCCTAAAGCACTTCGTTATCGTTCCCTATAAAGGTATGGGAGTCGATATGTAAATTCACATGTAGAAGAGTCGTAGAACGGGACTGGGGACTTTCTCCTAAGGTCATAAAGTGGATATACGAAGCAGTCGTCAAGCCACGGATACTGTATGCCTCCGTGATATGGTGGTGACGCACGGAACTTAAGGCGGCACAGATAATGCTGAAACACATACAAAGAATGGCAATGAAAGGAATAACTGGGGCAGCATCCACTACTCCGACGGAATCGCTGGAGATTATTACCGGGCTCCCACCTCTCCATATAATGATCAAGACCTAAGCAAGGGCAGAGGCACTAAGACTGGAGGGTGGAGGACGATTGAGGACGAGAAGGGGGCACTGTGACATCATGGGCCAAGTGGGAACTGTGGCTCTTTCGATAAAGCAGGATAGCATCCAGTAATCCACTTAGACCTCATGCACAAGGTGGACATGGCATCGGCGGATGACTGGGCTCACAAACGCTGTGGGACACCAAGCGAAGGAAAATCTATACAGATGGTTCGAGGAAAGGAGGCCGCACAGGCTTCGGTTTCTATGTAGAAACATAGTTAGATAGATGGAACAATGGGAAAATATGCAACCGTATTTCAGGCGGAAGTTATGGCAATAGCCAAAGCCATAGAATACTGCCTTAAAAGAAGATACAAGGGAAAAATAACCATATGTACTGATAGTAAGGCAGCGATCGGGGCGCTAACAAATACAGGTCACAGATCAGAACTCACGAATAGATGTCGGGAACCAATTAATAACCTAACGAAAACTTTTAGAGTCACCCTGCAATGGGTCCCTGGACACAAAGGGATCCCGGGAAATGAAATGACTGACAAACTCGCCAATTTGGGAGCTGAGGACAATGGACCTAAATACACCGTGGGATTCTCTTATAACCCGGATATGAGAGAGATAGCAACATGGATAGTGAAACGGTTCGATGAGAACTGGAAAAAGACAAAAGCCAAACAATCAAAGGCCATTATTTGGGAAGACCTATGGAAAGACCTACCGATGAGCATAAAGAACTTCACTAGGGTGCAAATGAGAAACCTGACAGGCATACTGACAGGTCATTGTAGAAACAGACACTATCTCAACAAGATAGATAAAAGTGAGACAAGTACATGTAGATGGTGTGGAGAGGGAAGATAGGACGCCATACATATACTTAGAGATTGCCCAGACCTAGGGCACATCAGGGGAAAATGTCTAGGTACGGCATGGCAGGACCTAAAGACATAGGTTTCCTACCACTATCAGGACTCGCATCACTAGTGAGGAAATTGGGGTCTAGTAAGCAAAATGACAGCGTCATATCAAAATTATGGGGCACCTTCTGAGAGAATTGAAACTTAAAATTTGGTATGTAAGTAGATAGGTATGTAAGTATGGGAAAAAACATTCTAAAATTGCACATTTTTGCTTGGAACGTTCTAAAACAGGGGTGGTATATCGTATATATAGGAGGTATTTTAGAAGTTTTTATTCTGATTAAACATGAGTTTTTGTGGTAATAATTGTCTTAGAATATCAAAATGCATCAGGATTTTACTCACTAACCAAAAAAAATTTCAGAACCCAAACCCGATTCTACTTGAAAAAATAGCTTAAAATCCAGGATTACAGAACTTGTCTACCTTTATAAATAAAATTATTTAAAAACTGACATTTACAGAAGAGCTATTACTTTTTCTCAATCATTTTTTTCCACTTATTGAACTTAGCAAAAAGGGAAGAGATCCTTTTAAAATCACTTATGTAAAATAAGGGGCCAAATTCCTATCCAAAAATCTGTTTTTACTGATCTGTTTGTACTACTGCAAATTTACTTGGCAGTTACAAAAGTTGCCAAGTGAAAAAAGAACTTGGTCTTATTTTAGTTTTCAGTACTTTAAGTGGAATGGGGACTTTTATTAGAATGTTCAAAACGATAACATATTAAATACATTGCGAAAATTTACCAAGAGCCATTTTCCATATAAATGGAATCACTATTCTTTGCATCTGAATGAAAACCCTATGCATTTATTTTCAAATCAGCTATATCATACATTAGTTTAAACAAATAGTGTAACATAAAAATGATATCTGACTCAAAGGTAATTTATTAGTAATAAGCTTTAAATTGCGCATTACCAGCACATATAATTTAATAAATTTTAAATGCCCATACACTGAAACCATTAGTCACTGAATTACCACTACTTACAAGTATTATAGAAAATTAAGAATTATTGCATCGGTGCTAAGACCTTGTCAGGCAAAATTAATTTTATATGAACTTTTTTAGGGTCACCGAAACAATGCCTTTTGCTAGTCATAGTCGTTTCTTGTTTTCTATTATTCTAAATAAGAATCTTGCCGATTATTTATTAAACTAAACAGTATTTTTATGTGTAAATTAATTATCGTTAATTGTATACAAAATGTCTCTGTATAAATAATCAAAAATTAATTAGAAGTCATTCTTTGTACTTGTAGAGATGCTATTATTTGGAAGTTAAAATAATAACACGCCTTTGCTTTCAAAAATCAATATTACAAAAATACGTCACCTCGGCTAAATATTTAAATATTCAGTGTGGGCATAATGTCTGGACTACCCCAAATAATTTGGTTATATATAAGTTACGTCAAAAAGTTGGCGAGAAAAAAAAATTAAATGTTCGAGCGTTTAGCAGAAAAGTAAAAATAACCAAATTATTAGGGGTAGTACAGACTTTATGCCCACACTATATACAATGGGTAGAAGTGTCATTTGTTAATATAAAAATAAATGCTTTCAAAAAATGATGAAAAAATTTAATTTTAAAAAAATATCGACAAATAATAAAAAATAATCATAAAGTTAAACTTTGACGACAACTCTAAAAATATGAAAAAAATTTGATTATTTTTTGACGATTAATCCAAATTATACTTTTGTTGACGATAGTCCCTTTATTGTAATATTTATATTCTCAAACCAATATTGATATTAATCTAATATTAAGGATCTAATAATTGATAATAATTATTATAGAAATAACAAACCAAAATTCTTGTCCCGTTCACAGGACAAAAATACAATTAACTTTTTTAAAAAATAGGTGTAAAAGTTTGTTAAAAAATTGCTCGCATCAATAAATTTTGACGAGTGTTTACTGAAGTCTTTTAAACTTCTTTATTGAAAGCGCCCCACAAAGAGAAATCATAGATATCAAGAGACAAGGGAAAGAAAGATGATGGTCTATGAAAAATAAATTTCGAGAAAGCACTAATTTTGGGTAAGAAGCCAAATAGTTTTTCTTACATTAAAATATATTCTTAGACAATATTCAATATAATATTTAATAACACATTATACATTATAAGATCATCATTATTTTCCCCCATTGTGTAATTTTGATTTCATGAATTTATAAAAATTAAAAAAGTTAGTTCTGGTTAGTAGTTATTAAAAGCTTTTAGAAGCTTAGGATGCGTATTTTTTACTTTTAGATTAATGTTGCCACCAAACAAACATGTTAGAACGAAAACACTCAAAAGTAATTTTTTATTAAAAATGTGTGTAAAGCTATCAAAAATGATTTTACAAAACGCTTCATACGGCATGTTTACCTCAATTTGTTGGTCAATAGATTGTTACAATTTATTTGGTGTCGTGTAAAACAAGAACTTTCCCCAATTTATTGTAACAACATATTTTGCAGCAAATTGTAGCTAATAGAACTTGTTTTAATTTATTATACTAAATATTTTTAGGTTGTTGTTCTTTCTGCCCATGCTTTGCCGTGATTTTGTGTTTATAAACTAATGCTATGTTTGTGTTTTTCTAGTTCTAAAAAAAAATCAATTGTTATTAATTAAATTGACCCAAATTATTCTAATTGTTGAGCCTAAATAAGGTCGTGTAAAACGCGTCGCAAATATTCTTTGAGTTACTTGTAAGAGGAGCACTATAAGACCGGTTCGATCCACATCCCAAGGTACAGTACGTTCGACAATAATTCATTGATTTCTCGTTTTACCTGCTACTGTTAGTCGTAAAACTCAATATACTTTGGGTACCCGCATGTAGGTCCGGACTTAAAATTTTTGTACCTACTTCTTGGTATATTATGTAGGTTATAGGCAAATTGCAGGTGTTGAATATAAAGCAGAGTGTTTTCGTCTTAGTTCATCAGTCGTTTGGAGTTTGTCAAGATATTTTTGTGTGTGTTATTGAGCATCTAAAATAGCTAACCTAATCTATTAATATTAGTAGGTAATCAGGACCTGCACCCTTTCAAAAGGTGCGGTGCCAACACAATAGATATTTGTCAGGCAACCTATTTATGGTTGGGTTTTCCACTGAGGTTTGTAATTTAAATTTCATTGCGGTCAAGAAATCAACGAATTATTGTGAAACGTACCATATAAACAATTTCACGCGCAGAGTGCACAGATTTCAGATTCTATTGACCCTATCGAACTTGCAGAATACCTAGAAAGAAAACTTTAAAAAACCCTTAAAAAGGAAAAAGTTATTAATGTTTTGGTCATATCTCTGTCATCGTTTTAAAGATATAAAATAAAATTTAAAACATCTTAAAAATGTAAAAGTATATACATTTAAATTATTTCAATTTACATTTAAAACAAATTTGTAGATTAAAAAAAACTTAGAATGTCTAAAATTTTTAAAGGTAAATTTAAATAACCTTAATTTTAGATAGTGTTTAATCTTTACCACATTTTAAAGTTTATTTTATAACTTGAAATCGTTTTGGTCTTCATTTAGTGATTGATGTTTACTCACTTGTGAACTACATAGTTTTCTTTGGATACGAACGCTGGCGGCGAGGAAATCGGATGTTTGTTTCCGAAGACAAAAGGGAAGAGAGTAGTAAGGATTTTTTCGCGGCATACCGTTTTTTAATTACTAACTATCAACATAGCAGTTCTTTCCCCCACCATTCTATCCGTGTTTAACACGCCTATTCTCGCAAAAACGAAACGGTTTATGTATGTCACGCGTGTGTCAACTTACATACTTATCATTTGATACACTTTTTTAAGTTTAAATCAATCTTTGGAGAGTTAAGAAATAACGAAAAGATAAGATATAAACCAAATTTTCCATTTAATAAGATATTATTAATTCATCCATTTGGGAATTAACTAATAAATCGAAAAATCTGCAATCCAAATAGTTGTTAAAACATAGCTAAAAAACATTACAAGAACCAAAACAATAGAAAAGCCGCGACCTCCATCATTTTAATTTGACACTTGACATAACCATTATTAACGCTCCTCCCGACTAGGGGCGATAGCGGTGGATACTAGAGACGATTTCGCCACGTTTTGGTAGGTACTTTTGGTTGGTCAGAAATGTACCAACCGATTTCGGGACGAAAAACGATGACGTCACAAGAACTTTGGTACCTGTTTTGGTCTGTCAAATCACATACCAAGCTTGAAGCACGGTTAGTTGACTTTGGTAGCTTGCTATCTTTGTTTAACTTGGAAGCTGATTGGCTAGCTATTTTTGTTATTTGTTTATTTACTTTTTGTTATTAATTTGTTGAAATGAGTGCCGATAAAAGTTATAACAACGGTGTGACGTTCCTAATAAATAATCAGACATTGACGTTCTTTGACAGCGATGAAATCTGCTCATTGTTATTAAGAGGTTAGTAATGATTTTTATTTACATCCTTTTTGGTCAAATACTAAGTAGTCCCTAAATTCAATCCCAAAAAGAGTGATCATTCCATTATTGTTATTCATTTTTAGATGATGCCTTTTCAATCGATTATATCAATCGGGCAATTTTGGCAGGACGGTTATCTTCAAAGGGAATTAGGCCAGAACATATCAGTTCCTTAGAAATTATACGTTTGGAACAACAGGATTTCTGTAGTTTAGCCACCAGTCCTTCAGAAGGTATATTTATTTATATATGAACAACCTTTTTGTTATGACTATAACAAGGTGCAAAAAATAAAGGTAAATATAAATGAAAATCTGAATACCCACACTATTATTTTGACAGTTTTTTAAGATCAGTTCACAAAAGCCAGGTCTATGTATAAAAAAATAAGTAAATATACATATCGACTATGCGGAAGAAGACTGTTACAACTCAAATTTTTTTAATTTTCAGAGTTCCGGAGCAAACAATTTAAAAAGTAATATATTTTTATTAGAAAAAATGTTACAGCCATAAGTAGATGGATCAAACGATAATGTACTTATAGTTGTAACATTTTTTTAAATAAAAATATATGACTTTTTAAATTGTTTGCTTCGGAAATCTGAAAATTAAAAATTTTTATTTGTCAGTCTTCTTCCGCATAGTCGATATTATATTATATGCTAATAAACCAAGACTAAATGTTTTCAGATAGTCAAACTGCCGAAACTGAAAGCAACATTCTCAATCACTGTCCTTCTGATCTAACAGGTAATAAATTGCTAGATTTAACCCATTTTGATGTTATCACTATGATCCTTAAGCTTGCATGCAGTTATATGTAATTTAAATGTATATGTATATTCATAAACAGTCACACTTTCTGAGACAACTTGCTAAGTAGGTTGTAAATGGTAACAAGGGTGATCATTGTCCCTAATGTTAATTTTGTTACTGACTTATTAAATAGTCTTTGAGGCTAGGCTGCTTGAATGTAAATATCTGATGCATTACTTACTAATAATTCCATCAGGGGCTTGTTACAGTTGAGATATAATAAATTTGACCTGTCACAACAACATTCATTTTACTTATATTGACATGCATTTTATTTTTAGTTGCACATAAGAAAATGAAAACAAAGGAGTTTTCCAAGGAGTCAACTACAGTTTTATTAGAATTGAGGGGCTCTGAAAAATATAATAAATTATTTAATGATAAAAAGAGCATTAAGTCCCAGCTTTGGAATAAAATTGCTGAGGATATGAAAAAAATGGGGTTTGACTTGGGTGAAAAAGCTGGGGAAAAATGTAGGCAAAAATTTGCCAATTTACAAAAAGGGTATATCACATTTAAGAACAATGCAAATCAAACTGGGGCTGGAGCTATGGACAAGCCATGGTTTTTTGATATTATTGATGAAATTCTGGGCTCAAAACACAAAGTCACTCCTCCCTTTGTGATTGATTCAGAAACATTGGGGAGTGAAAATAAAAATGAGGCATTTTCAGATGAAGTAAATCCAGGCACTTCTAAAACTCAGGTACACACATCAATTGACTCCAGAAGCTCTAGCAAGGCAGGGAATAATTGGTTTCAAAATAAAGCATCACTTAAACCACCAAACCCTACAGCAGTGAGTGTTTTAAAAGACATTTATGAAACGACTAAGAAAAGTTTAGAAGAAAATAAAATACTTTTGGAAAGCTTTCTGTTAAAGCAAAATGAGTTTCAGGAGCAAGATAATAAATTCAAAGACAAATTGTTAGACCTATTATCAGACTTTTTGAAAAAAGAAAAACAAAAAAAAAGGAAACGTAAAAGTTCTTCTGATTCAGATTAAATTCTATATATATATATATATATATATATATATATATATATATATATATATATATATATATATATATATATATATATATATATATATTTATGCTTTTCCAAAATTTTTGGGTTTTTTTTGGGGGTAATCAGGCAATATATAAAAACAGTTGCTTACTAAGCAATTTTCATATAATTTTTGTCAATTACGACGTTTCGGCCTGGAAGGGTTCATCAGGTTTATGTTTTTTAAATGACAAAAATCAATCTGAATAAAACATTTTTTTATTGAAATTTTTTCCCATATAATATATTAAAATTTAATGTTACCTTTTAAAATAAGGGGTTCCTCACAAAAAAAAATCATTATTTTTTGTGTAATGAACATTTAGAACTTAAAGTCCAAACAAACACTTAACATTTAACACAAATAAATACAATAAACGGTCTTTTTCAACTAAATATTTTTTTTTTTTAATTATCATTTATTTTTTGGGAGTTAATAAACTACTAGCACCATTTTCCATTTTACCAAAAAAAAAAAAATATGTGTTTAATATCAGAAATGTAAAAAACTGTAAAATATATTTTAAAACAGCAGTGAGGTAGAGTCCTTTGCATTTAGATAATAATATAAAAATTTTTTTTTTTTTTATGTATGGTCATCTATACTGGTTTTTTTGTTGTGTTATTTTTTTTTTAAAATTTTTAATGAGATTGCAATAATGCATACTTAAATTCTTTGTGTCTGCCTTTTGTTTTTGCTTTTTTTTTTTTGAATAAAAACCATTTTTAAGAATTCTCTTTTTTGTGTATTTGTTTTTTTTCAAAATTTTTGTATTTTCAAAATCAAAAGTTTTTTTTTTTTTTTTTTTGGTGGAGTGGTTTTTAAGAGTTTTGTTGATTTGTCGTATTTAGACTATTTAGTCTGTTTTTTAAAATTTTGGGCTTTTTGCCCCATGTAAACGTTATCACAGTCCTTGCAAGGAATTTCATATATAATATGGCTTTTTTTTTTTTTTTTAATTTTGCTCTTGAGGTTTGAAGATAATTTTATAAGTAAATTAGGGCCCCTTTTGGCAAACTGTTATTTTCTTTTTAAAAATATTTTGAATATTTTCAGAGAGTTTAGGAATGTATGGGAAGGATAGATATATTTTTTTTTTATTATTGTCTTTTTCCGCCGTTTCGGGGAATTTTTTGAATTAAAAAATTTTTGGGAATTTTTTTTTTTAAAAATTGATTTAAATTTAAAATTTTTAGGGTAGTTATTAAGTTTAAGGGTTTTTTTTTTCTTTAGTTATTGCTTTTTTCGATATGGTGGGTCACTTAAATATATCGCTCTATCTGCAAGGCCAATTACAACGCTTTTTTGAGAGGTTTGATATATTGCCTGACCTTCCCCCCCAAAAAACCCAAAATTTTTGGAAAAAACATAAACAATATATCGGCAAAGGCAAAGAAAATAAACAATAATATATTTATATATATATATATATATATATATATATATATATATATATATATATATATATATATATATATATATATATATATATATATATCTTTTTAGTTTAGTCATTTTTACGTTTAGAATTGTTCTTGTTAGGAATTTTTTCACAATTTTATTTAGAATTTTGATTAATTTATGTATTTATTTCTTTTTTGTCCAAGTTAGTTACTAAGAAGACTGAAAATGTGATTGCAGGGTAGCTTTGTTAAACCCGAGAATGTGATTTAGGATTTAGGTATTATGTTACTTAAAAAAAATGTTTTCATAAGAAAAAAAATGTTTTTATAAGAAAACAAATTCTGTTAATCTTATTTACTGTTAATTTTGCTCTTGTTAGGAAATTTTCACAATTTTATTTAGAATTTTGTTAATTTACATATTAGTTTCTTTTTTGTTAAGGTTAGTCACTAAGAAGACTGAAAATGTGATTATAGTAAATAAAAAAAATGTTTTTATAAGAAAATAAATCTGTTCAAACATTATTTACTGTTAAGTTTGTTTAGGAAATTTTCACAACTTTATTTAGAATTTTGTTTAATTTATGTATTAGTTCCTTTTTGTTAGGGGTAGTCACTAAGAAGACTGAAAATGTGATTACAGTGTAACCTTCTGAAGACTGAGAATGTGATTAAGATATTTTACTTTTAAATAAAAAAAAGTTTTATAAGAAAAGAAATCTGTTTATATCAAATATTCACAATTTTATTTGGAATTTTCTTTATTTATGTATTAGTTCCTTTTTTTAAATGTGATTTAGGTATCATTTTACGTTCAAATAAAAAAAATGTTTTTATGTTTGTTTTATTAATACACACATCATCATTCTTATAAAAAATTATAATAAAGAGCTTCTACAGTACAGTTTTAAAATTATCCAGCTGCTCAAAGAAAATTAAATAATTAAAGCTTAACTAGGTTAAATGGTTATCTTTTATAATTATTATTTTTTGAATTCATTAATAAATGACATAAAAGTAGGCAATTCAAGTTCATAAATTTCTGCATATATAGTCTCGCTTTGCAGCACCTCTTCTATCAAAACTACCATCCTCTTTAAAGCTAGAATCATTCCTGTCAATTTCTTCTTCTATTTCATCCTGAAGATCTCCATTTAACAAGCAGAAATTGTGTAAAACACAACATGCACATATGATTTTAATGATTTTTTGAGTGGTATATACATCAACATATTTCAAAATCCTCCAACGACCTTTGAGAAGGCCAAATACATTTTCTATAACCACTCTAGCCTTGCTTAACATGGTGTTATGATTCCGCTGTTGAACGGTTAATCGGCCAGTATCTCTGAAACATCAAAAAAATATATATTTTTTCAATCAATAAAAGAATTAACAGAGCTATTTTTCACAACCCACCTGTAAGGAGTCATAAGCCATTCTAAACATGGATATGCTGAATCTCCCACTAGATGGTAATTTTCAAAAAAATATCTTTCTTTGCCTTCTTCTATAATATTCTTATAAATTGCACTTCCTTTAAACACCTGCAAATAAATAAGCATGAATTTTTCTACCTGATACATTGTAAGGAAAACTTTTACCCTTGCATCGTGAACACTACCAGGATATCCAATAAAAATATTTGTAAATAATTTTGCAGTTGTGCAAATTCCTTGAAGAATTATACTATGGGTCATCTTGCGATTTGCATAACTGTCATGTTGATTTGTGGGTACTTTACAATTGATGTGGCATCCATCAATAGCACCGATTACATCTAGAAATGAACTAGTTTACTGCAAGCATTTAACTTTATCAATAGTCCAATCTTAAACACATCTTTATTTTTGAATGCTTAACATACTTGTGCTACAGAAGCCATATCACTTCTATGTTATAACTAATATCTTAAAATTTCTTGATAGGTTTAAGATCAGGACTTAAAAATAGGTATAAGTAATTGAATATGTTAGTACAATCAACCCTTTTTGGTTTACTTTACTGGACAACAGGTGTAAATTAATATGACTAACTGGCATGACTGCGCTCAAGAATTAATGATTACTTCTACCATAGATTGATGTCGCTAAATATCTATTACAAATTATTTTTACTTACTGAGGTAACCAGATTTTTGGCGAAATTGTTTTTCTATATTAACACATTCATTCTTTGTTGGCCACCTTATGAAGCGTTTGGTTAACTGGGATAACAACTGAATTATTTCACCTGTGTTCTCATGTACACATGAAACTGATACGCTGAAGCGGTCAGATATAGAGATAAGGGTATCACCTTTGCCCAAATACCATAAACACATTAATAAAGCTTTTTCAAGGGGAATAAATTGTCCACGAAATCTGGGATTTTTTTTAGTCAGGGGTCCAATTTCAGCCAGTAGTTTTTGCAATGTGCTTTGCGTCATTCTAAACAGTGCAAAAAAATCTGTTTCCAAGTACCTTGAAATCCATTCCTCATAAAAATTCTCTATTCTGATATGACGATCTCGCAAAGTAATTAATGAAGCAATATTGGTTAACTCACTGAAACTTAAAATAGTGTTTACTAGGGGCACGACCACCTGGTTCTCAATCCTTCTTCTCTTTGTTAATAAATAGACTGCTAAAAAAGAAATCACAGCTCTTCTCTTCCTTTCCATTATTAATAGCTTCCCACAATTGTCACCCGTTCACTCTATTAAAATACGTACAACTAAAAGTAAAAGGAATTTTGTTTACACACTTCTCCCGCTATCAGCTGACGAATGACAAACCAGGCAAATTCGGCTTAAATTGGTAAGGTACGTCATTCTCATGACGTAGATACTGACGTCCTAACACCTTCCCCTACGTTACCGCTTCTCGCCAAAATAAACCGGTATGTTAACTGTCTTAACAATTTTCAACGCGGTATGTCGCCAAAATTTGTTTAGTGTTTTCGACGTTAAAAGGTCAATTTCTAAAGCCCTTTTTTGTGAAAAAAAGGGCTCTGAGAGAAACCGGTTATACCTGCTACGTCGTTTTTTTTTCACCACCAAGTGCTTAGATGTGCACGTGCAAGGATTTTTGTTTTTTTTTGTTAAAGTTTAGATCATTTTCGATGGCTTAGGGTCAGACTTTGAAGATTACCCACGAAATGTGCAGGCAAAATTCACACATACTAGAATCTGGAAAATGTGGTGGCCATTTTACTGGTGCACATCGGCTAAGATATTGGTCATTTAATTATTGCCGAATTAAATAGGTTATTGATGGAGCTTAGTAAACCCTGGATTTTTAAATGTTCTCTTCTACTCAAAAAAATTGTAAAAAAGTGTTTTGAGTCTTTTTATATTTTTAAAAACTTTTATAGCAAACAAAATTTAATTTATTTTCTACAATTATCTCTGAAAGTAATTAACATGCATTTTTAAGCAACGCCACGCTAAATTTGTTTTACAATGTACAACAAAAAACTTTAATGAGCAATCAAAGAACTTGCCTTTTACTTATTTAATAGTTAATTATAATTTCACATACTAGTATTTTTTCTTAAGAGCAGAATATATTTTTTTAACGTCAAAAACTAGGTTAATTATAAAAAAATTGATTAATTAATAAACACAAACAATCTTTTATTAAGATGGCAAAAAAATTATTATAATACAGTTGCTAACAGAACTACAAAAAACTGTTTAGTTGTTGTTTTATTTACCAAAAGATTAAAGCTAAATACGTCAATTTTTGTTGGCTTTATAATTTCACAAAATAAGCACTATTTTTTCAGAACCTTTTATGTCTAAAAATGTCCACTTTCTTTATTAAATTGTAAAACAAGGTTCAAGAACCACAATATATTGGTATAAGTAAAAATTTCCCTAACCAGACGAAGATTCTTATTTTGAGACGTCCTAGCAACAGATCATCAAATCTAACAAACTAGAATGTGGACTTTCGTTTTTTTCTTTGTTCAGTAAACATTGTGTTTTGTAAACTACATAGTTTCTGTAGAAGACTACCACTGG
Organism: Listronotus oregonensis; assembly: GCA_019359885.1. Taxonomy (NCBI): domain Eukaryota; kingdom Metazoa; phylum Arthropoda; class Insecta; order Coleoptera; family Curculionidae; genus Listronotus; species Listronotus oregonensis. The sequence goes on from JAHBCN010000930.1 coordinate 29,716, forward strand.
CGGCGCGGAAAACCGTTTTTTGGTCGGAAAGACCAAAGGGGAATTTATCTGCCACCTGAAATAGTAGAAGAGACAGAGACGAGATTGGGCTGTCATCAGTAATATAACATTTTTCCATTGCAATGTGTTCATTTAGTGTCAATATTTACAATCTCTAGCGGGCGAGGACCTTATTGGATACAGGGGGTAGTTAAAGTGGAATTTTTATTCAGATAAAAGCCTTCATCGATGATATGCTTAAAAATATGTCAGGTGAGTAGGTATTCACCTAAGGTACCAAAATCCTAAACGGCCGACTCGTAGGTGGACACAAAGGGGGTGGCAGACAGAAGTAAAAATTTGGGTAAAAGGACGTCATTGGTGATATGGCATTTCTTCATTAAAATGTGTTCATTAAATGCAATTTAGAAATGCCATATCACCGAGGGCGGACTTCCACTCAATTTTTTCCCCTGTCCGCCACCCCTTTTGTATCTACACCCACGTTCCTGCCGGGATTTTGTTTGGTTCTGATCTGCTGTAAAACTTTCAGATGGTGGTAATACCACAGCACCTAGACCTCAGTAGGTCATTTGTGCTTCCTTTTGCATCCTATTGAATAATACAGTTAACGACGTCTTTATGTGGAATCTCCCTAATTTTGGCTAATAAAGGCCAGTTTGTGCCCAAATGTAAAAGCGGGACAATCGCAAAGAATGTATTTTACGGTCTCATTTTCTTGTTAACAGCCTTTGCATATTTCTGTGTCAATTAAACCCATTTTGAACAGGTGCTCTCGTAGCCCGCAGTGGCCAGTTAATCGGAGGTTCCTTCTGGACATCGTAAGGCATCTCTTCGCTATTACCTTGTCTGGATAGCTCAGCAGTATTTTTACAAGGTTGCAGTTCGTAGTTTCATCCCACGTTCCTTTAAACAAACGATGGGAGTATTCTTTTATGATGTCTGTTATCTCTGCTCTTGTCAATCCAGTGGTGCAGCACCCCTGGTTAGCTAGTCAGCGGTATAATTACCATTAGAGATGTCATGCCCCTTGATCCAGGTTAAGTTGAACACGTTATTTTGAGAGATATTAATCAAGGCATGATGACAGTCTAGTACAAGGCATGAAGTAATGCGTGGTCTCTCCAGGGCTAGTTAAGCTTGTCTACTCTCTGTATTGTACAGTGTTGTTGGTAATGTTGCAACTTTTAATTTCGGGAATCGCTATGGTTATGGCCATGGCCGTTAGTTCGGATTGAAGCACGCTGGGTTGGTGAGGATATGCCACAGCCTGTACCCATCTTGGTCTTTTAGCCGTCAGTGTAAAGGTTAATAGTTCCTTTGGACTCGCCTTTTTATGATATTGTTCCTTTAAAGTTAATTGTGTAGGGTTTTGAAAAAACTAGCTGCAATTGAGTCCGCTCTTGCCTGTAGAACTGGAAGTTCTTTTGTAGCACCCTTTCACAGGTTTCGTTCAGTTGAGCCAATGTCTACATTAATATCTATTATATTTGGTTATGTGAATACCTTCTGACATGACCAGCATATCATCGATAATGGGCTTTACCTGAAACAAATTTGCAATTTTTACCTCCTATAACTACCCCCTGTATCCAGTAGGGTGTCCGCCTGCGAGAGATCATAACCATTAGCATTAAACGAATACGTTGCATTGGAGAAATGCCATATCAACGTTGACAGCCATTTACTCAAATGTTTACCCTTGCTCGCCACCCGCCTTGTATCTATACACTTGTCCGCCTTTTAAGATTTTGTTTGATTATGTACTACTCACCTGACATATTTTCAACCATATTATCTATGACGCCCTTTACCTGAAAAAAAATTTGCCACTTTCACCTTTTATAACTACCCTCTGTATCCACTAGGGTGACTGCCTGCGAGGGATTGTAACTATTGGGAATGGAGACATTACAATGGAGAAATTTCATATCACCGATGATGGCCAAATCTCGGATCCATCTCTTGGATTTAAAGTTTCGCGACAGTGTTTTCGGGGTTGGAGGGTTAATTCTTAATGCCCTTTTTATTCACGCGTGGCGCGCGGGTTGCAGTGGTCAAAGTATGTTTACTTAGTTTTGATGTGGATGAGCCGCCGGAGCTTCCGGACCTCTCTCCGGAACTTTATAGCGGGATACTGAAGTCCAAATCTTCGACGGATGACGAGGAGATTAGCGATCCGAAAGAAGCCACTAACAGCTTGTTATTTTAGAATCTAATCTCAGCTTCCTGTCATCTTGGAATCTGATATCGACGACTCAAAAAGAGGCTGAAAGACGTCCGCTCCGGGCATTGACCGGCTTCAAGTCGCCGACGTAAAAAAGGTGCTCTCCATAGTATGGGAGCGCGGTTAGTTTCTGACAGAAACCGGTTATACCTGCTGCGTCTTTTTTCACTTCCAAGTGTTTGGATGTGCACGTGCAAGGATTTTCGTTTTTCGTTAATGTTTAAATGATTTGCTATGGCTTAGAGCCAGACTATGGAAGTTATACACGAAATGTGCTAGCAAAATGAATATAGCTAAAGGAGATTCGAGCAATTAATTACAGCAAGCAAGCAAGAACTAAAATTTGTACCAAATCAGAACATAGACACTTATTTTGAAAACTAATATCTCTTCCCTATTTTTTTTATGAAAACAATTTAGGTTATGTTATCAGATTAGTAAAAAACACGACTGAACATTATTATAACAATATTTTAACTTTGTTACGGTAAAATTTTAAAAAATATGATCTAAATTTGGTAATTTCTCGGAAAATATTTTGACCTACTGCGCAAGTAGTGTCTACGAATTAAATATTTAAAAAGTCACAATACAAACTGTAAATAAATTATTACTTTTTGATTTATTTAGTTTTAAAGTAAACAAATCAAGTTTTATTCCATAATTACATTAAAAAGAAAACACATTTTTTAAACCCTGGTATTTGTCCTATTGTTGATGTAAACTAGTAAACAGTTTTTAGTTTTATAGCTTAATTTTTTTATTGTGATTAAAATTTAAGAAGACACATGCATTACATGCGCTTCAAACGACGCTTTAAATCGATCTATCTCAAAAAGTTATGTGGTCAGTACGCTGTTGGCAGTGTCAAATCAGTACTGACAAATCTGGAAACTTTTGTACTGACTAGTTTATGTTGTTGTCTAATATTTTTGCAAATAAATACGTCTTTGTTATACATTTAAACTTTTATTACATACCGTACATGTATTTACTGAAGACCATCTTTATTGTAATTTATTTTCCTTTGATTTCTTTTCGATTTTCAAGGCTCAAACGGTAGCTACGTGAAATAATTTGCGGCCGCAAAACATTTAGTGAAAATTGACATGACAACCAAGAAAATAAACATTTCATCACTCTGACCGTCACAAAATTGCAAAACTACGCTCATAAAGGTTGGTAAAACTGAAAGTGTATTGTTTATATTATATGGATTCTCTGTTGAACGTGAATAAATTTATTTCAACTGATTTATTTTATTACCTTTGTGTTAACAATACTTCACCTGCCAGTGGCGTCTTGCTAAGGATGTCCAAAAAGTAAGAATATGTTTTTAAGAAGGGAAGGCACTAGAAGAAATATCTAAGGATTTCGCCGTGATCTTCTGTTGATCTTGCGACATTACTATTGCCTTTCGTTGTTTTTTTTTAAGATTTGGTTGTTGCCATTGACACAGAATCCTATAAATACGAGCGCAATTGAAATGCCAATTTAGTGTATATTAGGCTGGCGTACCGCAAAGTAATTAGCTGCCTACTGCTTTTGAGCTTGTCTCCTTTTCTTAGCTACTTTCAAAACGCAATTTAAGATTTTATATTTTCTTTATTTCTTTGGGGTAAATTTCTTTTCGTGTCAATTAATTTTTTTTGGTTAATTGTTTTGCTTTCAAATATCGGATTTATATTTCTAAGTCAATTTAAATTTAGTAACGGTGATATTTTATTTTCTTTTGATTGATTTAAATTTTTGTTTTGGGAATCAGTTCACGTTCAGGGCCGGGAGTTTTTATTGTGATTGTTGGGGATTTTTGTTTTGCCGTAGATACGGCTGATTTTTGCTTCGTGTAAGCAGTTTAAATCCAGAATTACTGGTCAGGTTTCTACCTGGTTTTTTGGCTCTTGAAAGAGCGTTAAGTTTTAACGTGGAAATTGGTCCCGTATTTTATTTCTTTTAAGGGAATAAAAGTTAATCACCGCGATAAAAAGAGTTGCGTTTAAACCCGTTTTAATCTATTGGCACGGTTTGTTAGGATTAGTAGCTCCTGTAAATTTTTAATCATAAGAACTTTATTTTTGTCATAATTTGAAACCTTTTTTTTTCTTTGTAATCAATTGGATTTGCATTAAACATTTAATAATAATAAAAAATACTAAGATGTCAAAATACGATCTATTAATTAACCAACTAGATCAAATTAAAGATAGGTTACTACAACCACAGAAAGAGGCATTAACGCGCGGTGGCGCCGAAAGGATGCCGCCCCTGTTGATGAAAGGGCATTAGGGACAAAATCTAAAAATAGAACTCACAATACAAATTCAACGCGATGGCGCCGACAGGATGCCGCCCCTATATCTTTAACCTCAGCGCGGCGACTTTTACATGAAGCCGCCCCGCCGACCAAGTCTATAAATACCGCTCTGCCCTTTTCGCCATAGGAATAAGAGGTAGAACTTTGAAACGTCGTGCTCAGCGTCGACGGCGAAAGCCGCTAAGTTCTATTCCTTGCCGCCCTGTGACGAGAACGGCAACAAACAGTATTTTACTATCGAGGGTGCAAGATCGGCTCTGCTCTCGCTCGATATACAGCCTAGCTCAGACACAGAAAATTACTTACTAACCTTTAACGATGCTAACACCGGCACTCAAAGTGCTTGCAACTTGCTCTGCTCTCCTTCCCCTATCGATCCACATCCAGAACACCCCGATCGCCCGGCGGTAGAAGGGTTAAATGGGATAAGAAGTGCCCCGGAGGGTAAATCTCCAAGACCGGTTTTGGGGTGTACCACCCCATACAGACTAGCACACCTCTTAAACTAGCACAGATGGACGTGGTTCGGACTTCGCTAGATCTAGACCCATGGACCCGATCGCCCGGCGGTAGAAGTTAATCGATTAACGATCCGAGGCGTATCCAAGACGGAGTGTGGGGTGTACCACCCTATATCAGACTAGCACCCTCAACAGCACAGTGTGGCGTGGTCCTGGGACTTCGCAGAAGACCCGATGGGAGCCCGCACGCCCCAATATTATACCGATTTACCGATTCCGGATATAGTGGCATCTAATGCATTTAAAACGCTGGAGCAAAGACGAATAGAGCGAGACGAGCGACGCCGTGCTGCATGGCGAGGAGTAGCACCAGAGAGTTCTGTCCCAATTTGTGTAATGGAACGCGAACGTTTAAGAACAAAAGCCAGGCAAGGAGGACTTTCTGGCCCTTGTAGGATCAAGAAGATCCACAACCCGAAGAAGAAGTTCCAGGCTGACCCTGAATCTTGTAGAGATGAGAACCCCCTTTCATTTCACCATTTTTTTAATTTAATTTCCTATTATTACCCAAGTTAAGATTTTAAAAAATGTTTTAGTTTTCTTTAGTTGTACATTATTTTATAAGATAAATAAAATAAACCTGTATTTGTAAATTAAGCTACTCCCATAACTAAAATAATTTTCGTGTACATCTACAGGGTGAAGTATCTAGAAGGTTTCATTCACCATGTCTCCTGGACTTACCTATATTTTTAGGATAAGTCGTACTTAACAATGAAAACAGAGTTTTTATTGTTAGGTACATTTTTAAACGGAACGCTATGAATATGTATTTGTCCAAGTTTTAACTCAATTCTACATTGAAAATGTAAATAACACTATACGTGAATAATTGCTGGTTTTTGAGATAATTAAGTAACGAATAAAGTAACCAAATGATATGGCACACATAACATGGGATTCTGGCTCTCGAACGATTTTTTAAAATTTGAGTATGCTGTTTTTAAGTCAATAGGAACATCTTTTTAATAGAACATTTCTGTGCAGGCCTACAGGGTGGCCCAAAAAATAACTGAGAAGTTAAAGCTTCCCTGTATTTAATACTAATTTAAACGCCTAAAAAGCCTTACTTACCATCCAAATCCAACAAAAAAATAATTTTCATACTTGCTTAGAGTTAAAAAATGTGATTTGCTATTCAACACATACAGGGTGCTCCAGTATCAAAGAAATAAACATGTTTATGCCAAGTAATATGTTAATTTTATAATATATTTGTATATATCTTCAGAATTTTTACTTTTGCCAGTTTCATGTGCTCCAAGTCAAAAAAGCGAGCTTATATTGCGTTTTTAAAATTTTAAGCAAATAATTATATAAATTAATAAATTATTTAATAAACAATACTAAATTATTAAAAAGTAATTTTACACCAGCAATTTCTTGCGCGACAAACAATTTTAAAACGACTTATCCTAAAAATATAGGTAAATCCAAGACATGGTGAATGAAACCTCCTAGATACTTTACCCTGTAGATGTACACGAAAATTATTTTAGGTATGAGTAGCTAAATTTTATTATACCTCCGTTAAAAACTTGCCAGAACAATGTGCAGATTTTAAAAAGCTTTACCTCTTTATATGTCACAGAATATCTTGTGGGAACAAACCAAAAAATCTTTAATTCCAAATATCCCTGTATATTTGAGACAATAAACCAAAATATTTTAATCTAAATTTATCTAAATTAACTGTCAGAAATGTATAATTTTGAAAAATATATACAAGTATATTACGATATTAACATTTTAGTTGGCATAATCCATATTATTTATTCGATACTCGATCACCCTGTATGTGGTAAATGTTAAATCAAATTATTTTAACCCTAAACAAGTATATAAAACATTATTCCGTTATATTTGGACGAAATTTCGCTCTTTTCATGCGTTTATGTTTATATTGGAATTAATAAACAGTTAAGCTTCAACTTCTTAGTGATTTTTTGGGCCACACTGTAGGCCTGCACAAAAATGTCCCATTTAAAAGATATTCCTTTTGATCTAAGAAACAATATACTCAATTTTTTTTAAAAAAGGGCACCTTTAACTCGAGAAAATTTGCATTTTATTTTGGGTAAAACAGTTTAGTATTTTACATTAATGAAAAGCAAATAATTAGGAAATATATTATTTATAGAAATATAAGGGCACCTCAGAACTCACTTAAATAGTATGGTATTTCTTAATAAAATCCTTTTAAAAAATTATTTGATTCTACGACAGCCAAGAATAAATTTAACGGCATTTTATGTTTATTAGATAAATACAGGATTTTTAAAAGAAAAACTACCCAACCACTTTATCAGGACGAAAAAATGTACCTACAGAACAACATTTTTAGTTGTTTTTTAAACATAACATATAAAGTAGATTTTTTTTTATTGACTTATGGAAAGTAGCTGTGGGCCCTCACAAGTGACCTGAGGAGTGACTTAAAAATTAATAAACCTAAAATTGGATAGTATTGTGAAATATGCTAAGAACGGAGTTTTTTGTGCACTAAAGCAAGTTTTAGATACTTTCATCTACTGGCGTAGGTAGAAGGGGAAGTTAAAGGGGGTAATTACCGCCTTAGGAATGTTTAAAAACATTTTATGGTCTGCAAATTATTATTTGCAACATGCTATAAAACAAACTAATATTAAAATAATTTATTAAAAAAAAACGAAATTATTAACTTCCTCAATATTATTCTCTTTAAAATAAAATGTTTATTTCTTTTTCCAATCATATTTATTATTTTAATACACGTACTACGATAGCCAGCGCTTTGATATTTGATCTAACAAAGCTTTGGCAGCAATATAGATCTGCAAAACATACGGGCTTTGATAGATATATAAACAATGGGCAAATTGTATAAAAAATATTGGAAATTTATTTAGTAGATCCAATATTTAAAAAAAAGTTGTATGTTCAGAGTGTTTCCTCGAATTTTGACAGCTTCTAGCGACCTTATTATTTCAGATAGAAAAAAATTGTTCAGATAAAAATTGTAGGGTATCATCCAAACCGTCCAAATTTGCCACTTCAAGAAACCATTGAGCATCACCGGTGAACTTTTTAATTTATTGTATTCTTTTTCTTAATAAAACACCTTACATACAGGGTGGGCCATAAGTTCCTAGGTGATTCTAAAAGCCAATAACTTTTCTCATAGCTGATTTTTATTTCTTTTTTTTTCAGATTTAGAAACTAGAAGCTTGGGAGTTTAGTCATGGAAAGGCTCACTATTCAGCAAAGAACCAAAATTATTGAACTGTATTTTGAAAATCAACGGTCAATTATGGCGACTCAGAGAGCATATCGAAGACATTTTCAAGTGAGAAATGAGCTGAGATGACTATACGCAACCTAATTACGCGTTTCCGACATCAGGGGTCGGTGGCTGAGTTGCCACGTCCTGGCAGACCACGCTCTGCATTTACAGAACAGAATATTCAGCGTGTACAAGGAAGCGTGGAAGAAGATGCAGGAACATCAACTAGACGTCGTTCTAATGAACTGGTGTTGACCCGAACAACTGACCGACGTATTTTGAGGCATCTTGGCTTATTTCCATATAAAATTCAACTTGTACAGCAGTTACATCCACAGGATTACCAACAAAGACTCCAGTACGCTGTCTGTTTTCAACAGCTTTGTAGAGATTAACCTAATTTTCTAAACCGGTTGATTATGAGTGACGAAGCTCATTTCCACCTGAACGGTATCGTAAATAAGCAAAACTGTAGGATCTGGGGAATGGAGAAGTTATTTACGAAAGACAATTGCATCCTATAAAATGTACCGTTTGGTGCGGAGTGACAGCCCAAGACATCATCGGACCCTATTTCTTTGAAACAGAAGACGGAACTCCTTTGAACGTAAATAGTAAACGGTATAGGGCCATGCTGGAAAATTTTGTTCGTCCAGCCTTAGAAAATATACCAGAGATGTGGTTTCAGCAAGATGGAGCCACGTCTCATACCACCAGGCCAACAATGCAGCTTCTAACAGAATTGTTTGGTGAAAGCATAATTTCAAGACGGTCCGATATTCCATATCCACCACGTTCGCCCGACTTGACACCCCCTGACTTTTTTCTGTGGGGTTATTTAAAGGAGAAAGTTTACATCAATAAACCTAGAACCCGCGACCAGCTAAAGAACAACATTCGAGCGGAAATAAGGCTCTTACAGCAAGATATTTTTATTTCTGTCATGGAACATACGAGAGAAAGAGCCAGAATGTGTGAGGCTGAAAACGGAAGGCATTTGAGAGATGTTACCTTTCGTCATTAATGGAGAACAAACTCAATTTCTGTACTAAGTTTGTGCGAAACCCGTTTCAAAATAAAATCTAATATATATATATATATATATATATATATATATATATATATATATATATATATATATATATATATATATATATATATATATATATATATATATATATATATATATATATATATATATATATATATATATATATATATATATATATATATATATATATATATATATATATATATATATATATATATATATATATATATATATATATTATTATTATTTTTTATTCCATTGTTGAAATATCCGCTATTAAAAAATCAAAATAATACTAATTTACTATATGAAATAAACCACAGTAACCATTGGAAAACAAAGTTATCAAATGACATTACCGGTGGCATGCGACATAACATTTAGTTGTCAATTCGTTTTTAAATATTTGATAATATTAAGTCGCAAAATGGGTTAAGGTGGGTTCAAACAGAAATTTAATTTAATTAATTTAATTTTACTTAATTTAAAAAGTTAAATCAACGGGTTCATATTGAGACGTTCATACAGATGACCGAATTTAAAATTTAATTTAAAAGTTGGCCAACTTTTATCTTTTTAGAATTAAATTAAATTAAAATGATCGGTAATGCGCATGCTTTGAGAAATCCCACTGGAATTAATACCGAATTTTTTAACTTTTGAAGTTTTTTATATTTCAATTAGCCAAAATAATAATCAGCTGGTTGTTTACCGAGTTGTTTACCTGTTTTTTGTTAGTTAGTTGGAATTTTGATTTAAATAAAATCAAAATGACATGTTTGTTTGCGGACGCAAATAGAATATTTTATTGGTTAAATTTAATATTTTTAGTTTTATAAATTTTTGTATGAAAGGGGTGGTACAAATAAAATTAAACCATAAATTAGGTTAAATTAAAATTAAATTAAATTGTTTGAACCCACCTTTATACAAAGGCGAAAAAAAAAGAAACTATTTATTTTTTTATAAGAATAATGAAAATGCCAGTGCAACACAAGCCGATTATCGAGTTTTTCAACCAGGTATGCCGGTGCCGTCAAGAATCACTTTCTATAACATAGAAAGACATTTTAGGATTACAAAAATTTGCAAAGGAAAAAAGATTAGTGAACATAGATAAGGAGAAGAATTAGAGTTTATATTAGATTTTTAAGGTAAATAACTAATTAGGACTTTAAATTTTGTAAAATTAATTTAAATGTATGTTTGTAGAAAATCCTTCTTTTTTAACTGAAGATGCTAGTAAATATTTTAATAGATCTTAAAAGAAAATTAGTATTACCCTTCGTAAATATGGATATCATCCATACAAAATTTTACTTGTTCAGAAGTTGGCGGAGGCACAAAAGTTAGTAGGCAAAATTTCTGCAAAACATGCTTCAAACAAAATTAAGAGATAACGATTTTTTTAAAAGATATTATAAATAAATGAAGCTACTCTTACCACGCTGGGATGTTTAACAGACGAAATGGTGTTTTTTTTTTAACAAATCCCATTAGACGTTTATCTGATATAGAAGGATGATAGAGAGATGATATAGATTATCTAATAGATATACTTCAAGAATAGTTAAATATAAGAAGAATACTAAATATATATTTGGGAGCTAACACAAAGAGTTTTTGTTTTTTAGTTAACTGGTAAGAGGGTATTCGGAGAATACATGAAACGTAAAAACATCAGTCTCAATGTGATTAGATTTATATGCAAAAATAAAATAAGTGTGTTGCAATTTGGGTTAGTTTTTTGTTAAATCGGTATCTTATTAAATCAGCATCTAAGTCTAAATCTTTACACCTTTTAGGCCATTTTTCTAAAAAAAAAACATGTCTTTTATACATCTTTTTTTTAGGCAAAGGTTTATTGTACATCACCATAATTTTCTTTTTTTTCCAACTTTTTGTCTGTAAAATTGCTTTAAAATAAACGATTTATTTGCATTTTTTAAGCAATTTCATCTTTTCCTGTCTGGATATACTGTAAAGGGATGCATAAGAACGGAACTCCTTTATTGAAAGTTGCTGGAAAAGGAATTATTATGGCTAATTCTTTTTAGTTGAAGCCATAAAAATACCCATAAAAGAGCGGCTGATCCCCCACAACTCGTTGGTAGGCAAAAGAGAAAAGCTGTCCTTTAAGAGAAGTTTATTAACAAGGTAAACGGCTTTTCTTTCAATGGAATCAAGAATGCTAAGAGTTGAGGAGTCGCCATACGCTAGACATGAGAACAATATTCCAATAGGAGTCTGATTTAGAATACATAGAAGTACACAGGTTATAAAGGGAGAAATAGTTTCTGGTTTGAAAGGAGAATCCGAGCCTTTTAAAGCTGCTGTAACTAAAGATATAATGTGTTTATGCCAATTAAAGTTTTTTTTTAAGTAATAAGGTTTGGCAGGCTTTTTACGCGACATCGTACATGATTGTGTTTTAAGGCATTAAACTGAATTAGACTTTTGACCCCCTCAATCTAATATTATTGGAAGGTTCACTAAAAGAAATATACTGCAACTCTTATGTTCCTAAATAATATTAAAATTAATTAATTGTAAATTATGGTAAATTTTATTAAATAACTAGGTTGTATTAACACAAAAAAATATTTATCTACGTTACTAATATAACAATGAACATTTATGATAGTTTTTGATTCCCCCAAGAAAAAACCTACGACCTGCCTCTGGCCCAAATTTGTAGGCACATAAAGGCACCAAAGTAATTTAAAATTAAGAAGATAATGAGATGCAGAAATTTATCCACATCGTTTCTGTAAAAAGAATACCACAAAAATAAATTAACTTTTAAACGAGAACGAAGGCGATGGACACGTGGCAAAGCAATTTAGTAAAAATCCATTTTTAATTAAATCTAACAAGAAGACAATTCGAAACAAACCAGAACAAATTTATTTTAATGTTTGTATGTCGACTAGAATTCACTTTAATGCATATCAATTAAACTATTAACTTCAGTATAAATGCAAAATCCATTATGGAGGTGTTATAATGTTATGCTTATGCCAGTAGTGATTATTAAATTCCTCTTAATGCTTGCATAGGATTAACTTCACAGTTTGTTATAATTACTGTTTGGTAGGTGTATTTATTGGATGTCAACTTTTGTAAAGATATACAGCGTGTAAAAAAATTGTGCCGGCCGAAACAACTCATTAACTGTTTATTTTAGTATATAGTCCAGGAAACGAACCATTTTGCTTAGCAACAGTGCCCTATCTAGCTATGGCCGCGTCCTTGGCGGGGCTTAACATTTGCGCCCCTTCCCCACACACCGGGAAATTTGAGGAGAATGGAATACCTCTTCAACGAAAACGGGGATGCCAAAATTAAAGTGCAACCTTGTTGGTTTAAAGGTTTTGAACCGAGAATTTCGTTTCTTTAAAATACCAATTTTGTGGTGAAATTTGTGTCAAATTCTATATTTTTGAAAAAACATGATTAACATAAAACAACTGTTTGTATTTAGCTGAAAAAAGTGGAATGTATATTAACTATACATCCTTATTTGCGGATAACTAAACTTTCTCAACAATAAAATCGTAGTTACAAGAATACTGTGTATAGCAGGCCTACTAAAACGTAACCTTTTAATAAATTAAATAATATGCAACAAAAAAAACAGTGCTGCCCCCAATATATAAAAAATCAATTTATCCGCAGCCCTTAATATTGACATCCTTAATTTTCCGTTGCCAGTTGCCCGACACCCAGACTTAGTCGCACGAATTTACGTCATAAATTCCTTACCACTGTTCTACGTAGCCGGAATTATTTTCACCCTGACCGTCCCGTCCACCTGAATCTGCAGCATTTAACACGCGAGAGGCCGATATATATTTTTACCAGTACGATTTCATTCGTCGCATGGGGTATCGTTTTATTTATTGCTGCCTGCTTCAGCGTGTTTAAATAATAAAAGGAATGGCAATTTATGTACAGAAGTTTTTAAACGGTAAGTTTCCTCGCTAATAAAACACATATAAAATTGTTTGGTAGACCTATTCCAGATCTGAAGCTTTCTTAGGCTGATAAATCTACAAAAGACGATTGTTATACAAGGCGTTTTAAGAAGGACGTTTATTAGGAAAATAAATTGATATGCGGCTGTAACGCATTAAACGCCCTATTTTGTTTTCCGTGTTTATTGTTTTATTCAGACGGGGCTAAAAAGATAAATTGTCCTTGCACACATATTTTTATTTCTATACATAAAACTGAACACAGAAAATGCTTTGTATTAATCATATAAAACACCAAAAATGTTTTGTCCGATGTTCATTTTTAAAATAGCCTGCCCGATGTACTAAGGGACGAGCCGCCACTGCAAAAAGCTAAAAATTGATTAAATATCTACCAAATTTTACAAAAAACGGGGTAAATATACTAAAAAAGTAAAATCTTATATGTGGCAAAGCTGGAAACAGGTCTCTTGCTTTGTGTCGTCACCACCAATCACAAGTCGTTTTGCTCTGACGTGGATTTAAAGGACCGGACATAAACTTTAAATGGTGCATAAGCCAAAACTATTTTTTTTTCGAGAAACAAATTTAGCTGGTGGTTCTTAAAGAGGGAAAGTAAGATATTTAAGGAAAATATATTATATTCAGAATTAGCCGAAGAGGCAACGGTGCACCTTTAAGTACAATATAAAAAGTTTAATTTTTCGGTTACTAAAATAGGCTAATGGAACTAAAAATTTAACCCTTAGGCCCAAATATTGCGATAACATTCAGAATTTAATGTTTTATTTCATTAAGTATGGCTGGTTAATCGTTTAGTGTATTTGCAATTATTATTAAAAATTTACTACCTTTTAGAATGTTCCAGTATGGCCTTTCGAGTTTAGGAACAATAGCGGTAGAATCATCTTTAGCAAGACTAACACGCCCCCGCATGGTCGGTCTAGATACTAATGTAGACACTGGCTCAACTAGGCGACGCGACGCCTGTGAAAGAATGCTACAAAAATACTACCAATTCTACAGGTAAGAGCGGACTCAATTGCAGCTAGATTTGTTTTCAACAAATCCTATACAATCAACATAAGAGGAACAATATCAAAAAAGTGCGAGTCTAAAGGAACCATTAGCCTCCACACTGACAGCTTAAAGACTAAGGTGGGACAGGCTGTGGCATATACTCACCAACTATAAACCTGAAAATAGGCTGGACAATGGATGCCGAACCCAGCGTTCCTCAATCCGAACTGACGGTCATAACCATAGCGACTCACGAAATAAAAAATCGCAACATTACCATCAATACTATGTATCTGTATTTATACAGACAGTAGACAAGCACTGCTAGCCCTGAAGGGACCACGCATTACTTTAGGATTTGTACTAAAATGTCATCATGCCTTGATTAATATCTTTCAAAATAACGTGGTCAACTTAACCTGGATCAAGGGGCATGACATATCTAAAGGTAATTATACCGCTGACTCGCTAGCCAGGGCGGCTGCGGGACGAAAACTTGTCGGTCCCGCCCCCACCGTTGGATTAAAAACAGGAGCAATGACAGACAACATAAAAGAATACTCCCATCGTTTGTTTAATGTAAAGTAAGATAAAACTACGAACTGCAACCTTTCAAAATTACTGCCAAGCTATCCAGGGAAGGTAATAGCGAAGAGATGCCTTACAATGTCCAGAAGGAACCTCCGAGTATTACCGGGCGTTTTAACTGGCCACTGCTAGCTACGAGGTCACCTATTCAAAATGGGTTTATTTGACCCATGAAATATGCAGAGGCTGTGAATAAGAAAATAAGACCGTTGAACGTATTCTTTGCGATTGTCCCGCCCTCACATTTGAACGGAACTCCATGCTTGGCACAAACTGGCCTCTATTAGCCGAAATTAGGAATATTCCATATAAAGACGTGGTTAAATATATTAAATCAATAGGTTGGACGACCCAGTTAATCTCCCTCCTACAAGAGGAAGCACACCCTCTTAAACTTTCAGATCAGATGATAAATAATTGACTGCACTATTTTTCCGATCAAAAACTTAGAAAGGGACATCTAAAAGATTTTAAAATGTTATATTATTTTTATAAGTAAACAAACCAATAATTCACAAGTTTCTTTCTATTTTAGCTACAATTAATGAATTATGTATAGGAGGTTCATTTCAAACTTGCACGTGGCCTACGTTGCTAATTAGAACATGGAAACACCATCGATCTAATAAATGTTGGGCCATCCTGTAGATTTAATATGCGGAATACATTGTTTATGACACGATAATGCAAAACGTTGTAGGTAGTAGGCCGTTGTTAAGCAATTATTATATCTAAAAGCATCTGTTTTAACACAAATATGTATTGAAGTGATTTGAGATAAGTCAATTAAGGCTAACTAATGCAATAAATTTTAATTAAATGTATCAGTGTTGCATATTTTTATTAGCGACGGGTCGGGAAAAATATCAAAAACTGTTTTTTTTTAAGCATTAGAGACACACAAAATTACAAAAAAATATTCAATTGTAGTTTATTTTAGGAGTGATTACTTTTGTCCGAAGAAAAAAAGTCCGAATCAACATAGTATGTACCTTTTGAGCTGAAAGTATATAACATATTTAAATGCACTGTCTGGATGTCCTATTGTCCATATCGGATCGCCCTTGGTATTTGTTTAAGTTATAAAAAAATTAAATATCTACGAAAACTTTTAATAAAAAGAATTATTGAAGACTTGATTTAAAGTACTCGAAAAAACGCTCCTTTTAATGTATTGAAATTGTCAATTGTTCGATTGTTTAAGCAATTATTGTTGAAAGAAATTAAAAAATAAAAATATAAATAAAAATAAGGCAATAATGCCATACCGGGTGGTGCGTCGCCGAGCGGAACATAGGAAATCCTATGTAAATTTTAAGGGGGTTAATTATTGGCTCCCCTGTATATTTTACAGAAAAAAATGTAAGATAACTTTGAGAAGGGACTAATCTGACAAACCCTCGTGCCAAGTTTCAAAACATTTTAATAAACGAATCTTGAATTATTTAATTAAATGTAATTGCAAAATTTCCAAATTTTTGGTTCAGGAAATTCATAATACTCACCACACATACAATTTGTTCATAAGGCTTTGTCAAATCAGACACGTAAGAATTTTTTTTATTAATCTCAAACCATTTCATTAAGTAAACACGTTAACATTTTTTCAACTTTTAATAACAATTTTACTATCGATTATTAAAAAAATTATTTTATCATACTAGAATTTAATTAAACCAATAGTAGTATCTGAAACATTTTCAATTTATTGTCGCAATAAATAATTGTCAATGTTTTACTCAGAAGATCAAAAATATATCCGAAAAAGAAGAGAACTGAACTCTTAATATTTTAATAGGTGTGGAAAAATAAAATGAAACATAATACAATAACTTTTTAAAAATAATAGAGAATTACATAAAACCATTAATTAATCAAATCTTCAAACAACCCCCCATTAACAGCTAAACAATATCCCAACCGATCATAAAATTCATTTCTATCGTTGCTAAGTTGATATTGCGAAATTTTAATACATTCTAACGAAAAAGCGTTTTGCATCTGGTTTAGATTCTCAAATTTAAACTTTTATAAATGACACTTTTTAAGTGACCCCACAGAAAGAAGTCATTTGGTGAAAGCATTATCCAGGTACTCTCTAACCATACGGGTGGGGCAACCATCCATTTGGTACCAGATCATTTGATCTTCCCGAACAACTTCTTCCAAGGCGGGTCCAATTTGATTTTAAAATAAGTCCAAATAGGTTTTTACTGTCAGGTTATAGTCCATTAAAAAGGGTCCAATGATATGGTGTCTGATAATTCCCACGCATACATTTGTTTTTTGGGGATATTGTTTCCGAGTATGAACAAAGCGATGTTCATTTTCTTGGCTCCAATACTGGCAATTCTAAATATTTGGTTCCTTGTTGAGGGTGAATTTACATTTATCGGTTAAATAAATATTTCTTAAAAAATTCCTATCGTTATTTGCTCTTTCCATCATTTCAAAACAAAATGTCATTCTTCGCTTTCACCTCCTTCCTGCAGCTTTTGATGTTTTTCAAATTTATATGAATAATATTTGTGTTTTTTCAAAGTGCGTAATACCGTTGTATGATGTTTATTTATCTCTTGCCCAAAAACCCTCGTACTAACCATTTTGTTTTCCTCCACACTCAGAATATTAAGATCTCTGTTCTTCTTTTCTTTGGCTTTATTTTTGATATCCTGAGTTGAACATTTACAATTATTTATTACGGTACCTTTGGACTTGAACTTATTGACAATATGTTTAATAGTTTTTTTTGAAACTTGGCACGAGGGCTTGTCAGATTGGTCTCTTTAAAAAGTTATCTTACATTTTTTCTGTAAAAGGTACGGGAGCCATTAATTGACCCCCTTAAAATTTACATGGGATTTCCTATGTTCCGCTCGGCGATGCACCACCCGGTATAAACCTTGGACAAAAATGTGAAAAGAATTGATATTTACTATTGTCTATAGATTCGCTGTAAAAAAATTTGACAGCTTGTATATTGGCAACCAATCGATCGATTAGCAATTAAGAAGTAACAAACAAAACGTCTTTTAAAATACTTTTAAACCATGTTTTATTATTCATTAAAAATTTACTGAGATATTTTTTTTGTTTATAAGCAAAAAATGTTTAAAGTTTAAATAATTATTGAGAACGCCAAGATGATCCCGTTTTCATTTAAAGACAAGTGTTTGGATACTTAGGATCTCTAGTATATGTAAAAAATTAAGTGTTTAAATTCCATATTCTGAACTCGACCCAATATACAAATCTGTTTATTTTTTTAAACGAAAAAAATGCGTTTTTATCACATTTTGTTTATTTAAGAATGGTTCCTGATCTTTCTAAGGAGAAGCATATCTCAATTCTTGTTATATACGTTTAACTAAGGGGTTTTCAGCATAACCATGCCAGATATCTCGAATATCTAACCAAAAAGAGCTAATTTTGTTCGATCGGGGTAAGTTGAAAAAGTACTTTTTATTTTTGATTTTTGGAAAGTATGATCTACCTTTTAGTTATAATATTACTTTTAATTTTAAACAAAGTTTTTAATAAAATTTTGTTCTTATTCTAAGTTTAAAAAATAAACAAAGAAATAAAAAAATGTAGTTTAATTTATGCCATGTTTGTTAATTTACGCTTAGTAGGCATACAAAAAGTATATTTATTGGGCTTTTTACTGTTTAATTTCATTTAAGAGTCCATTCGCGCCGCGAAAATTGGATCCAATTTGGGGTTCGAGGCATAATGTTTTTCTCAAAAACGGCATAAGTTATCGATAATTTTCAAAAACTATATGACAGCCAACACTTAAATCTAGGATTCTGCTGTAATAGTTTTTAAATTTGGATGTAGTTTTTAATATTTCCTTGAGTGAAAGTCACCCAAAAATTGGTTATGATTAGATACTATTTTTTCTTAACTCGACTTATATTTAAAAAATCCGTTACAGCAGAGGCATAGATTATTTCCTTACCTTTAAAATGGTGTATAATTTATGTCATTTAAGTGAAAAATAGTTACCGAAAAACGTTATCTCCTGTAGGCTTGCAATCGGAAACAACATCGCATCGATACACCGAATTTAGAAGAACCTATAACCATATAAAATATAATATTTTTAATGCGGCTATACGAAAATTGTGGTAGTGGGAGTTTGTTAGTCTCCGTCCACCGTGTCTGCGTCCTTACGTCCGACCCCTAACGTGTAGCGTAAATGCACTCTTAAGTATTATGGTATCTCTAGTAGCTTGTGGGTTTTCCCTTTTAATTTTTAAGTAAAAGTTCTTAATCACCCTGTATATATATATATATATATATATATATATATATATATATATATATATATATATATATATATATATATATATATATATATATATATATATATATATAATAAAATATACTTAGATATATATATAATATTTAATATATTATGTACGTCTCCTTCTTTTTACTAATCTAAAACATTCTGGTATTTATCGCTTTTTATCAAAAATTAGGTAACCATTACACACCTTAAGGCGAGTAAATTTTAAACGTGCAAAATATCCCCATTACTGATTGTCAAAATTTTGTTTTATTTATCGAGACATTAAAAACAGCAATTAAAAGAGTAAACGCAACATGAAATTAATAGTACGGTGTTCGTGTTATATTAATGTTATACTGTCAGTGTGTCAATGCACTTTTCTTATAATATGGTTGGCCTACATTTATATGAATAAAAATAAGGCTAGGCCTGTAATACATATAAACTGATATGAAAAATATGTAAATAAAAATGTAAAAATATACGAGGTATGTTCCAAAAGTATACGATCTGCCTTCACATCTACGAGTGGCCTCTGCGGTGCATGAATGTAAAGAGAAACATTTACAAACCTCCAGAATGCCACAGTTACCAATAAGATCTATTAATTTGCGCACAGTATATACTTATTTACATAGTTTTTTATCTTTATGACAGTCCAGGAAGGTTTATGTAGAGCCTTAGTACTTCATTCCGTGGGTGCCGGGTTTATAGATGTTTAACCCATTATATCCCCCAATTCCGCTAACAAGCACCAAAATATGCAGATATGGCAATTCACGGTCTCTTTTAGACAACGTTGTAATGCAACCACGGAGGTCATTGTATTTTATTGTATTGTGGTGCATGAGGTCGGTCGGCTCATTCCCACTTCGACCTAATAAAATCATTTAAGGATACGCTGCATCAGTTGGTTTCCTCAATTCCCAAACCTTTTAGGAAGTTGAAAATGTTACGGGGCACAAGTTTTTTAAAAACTTGGTGAGTCAAAAATGCTACTTATATATTTTTAGTCTTTGGCGCGTTGGCGGGTCCAGGAATAGTTTAACTTGGACAACAACATCATTACTGAGACTGACAAAAAGCTAACAAGATGGAAACAATACATGGAGGAACTCTTCAGAGACGAAAACGTCAGTACTGTGACCACAATGAACAACGGAGACGGCTTACTAACACACAGGCGAAAGCAGAGTCAGCTATCACTGAACAGACTGAAAAACAACAAATCTCGCGGGACAGACCAGATATATGGAGAAGTTCTCAGACTGCTTGATTCAGAATAAATAAAACTCTTGACCATTCTCTTTAACAAAATCTACACAGGCGGTTAAATACCAACTGATTGGCTATTGTCCACATTCATCCCGATTCCCAAAAATACCAATGCAACTAACTGTTCCGACCACGATAATCAGCCTGATGAGCCCCCCCTAAAAGCTTTTCTTAACATTATTCAAGCACGAGTATATGGAAAACTCGATGAAAACATTAGCGACACTTAATTTGGCTTGGCTTTAGAAGGGGACTTGGCACGAGAGAGGCCTTATTCTTTATACAAGTTCTAATTCAACGAGCACGTTACATCAATGCAGACGTCTTCGCATGCTTCATAGATTTCGAGAAGGCCTTTAATAAAGTTTAACATAGTAAACTCATCTCAATATTACGCCAGTCAGGAATCGACGACAGAGATGTAGAGATAATACCAAAGCTATATCTACAACAAAAAGCCAATGTACGAGTTGAGAATGAGACATCGAAGGAGTTTAGCGTGAGAAGGGGAGTATGCGTCAGGGTTGCATACTGTTGCCACTCCTATTCAATGTGTACTTGGAACAACTATTTAAGGAAGCATTGGACAACATGGATGATGGGCTTGTAATAAACGAAAAAGTAATAAACAATCTAAGATACGCAGATGATACAGTCCTTATAGCCGATACTGCAGAAGGACTTCATTGGATTATAGATCGTGTAGTGAGTGCTTGCAATAGATATGGTATGAAGATAAACTGCAAGTAGACACAAACGCTAAATGTTAGTAAGAACAATGTTGGCAACCTACAGTTTACTGTCAACAATGTAGCGCTTACAATGGCCAAGAGAGTAACATACCTGGGCTGAACTTTTAGTAAGGACTGGGACCACTTTCTAGAAATAAGATGCCGAATCGAAAAAGCAAAAGGTGTATTTAATAGGATGCGTAAGATACTCTGCAACCTATCCCTCAATATCCAGACCCGAATCAGGATTTTCAGATGTTATGTACTCTCAACCCTCTTATATGGGGCAAAAGCGTGGACCCTTTCCGATGCCTCATGTAAACGCATAGATGGGTTTGAGATGTGGTGCTACCGCCGCATGCTTAGAATCCCATGGATATGCCACGTTAAAACGAAACCGTCTTGCAACGGATCGGTGGAGAACTAGAATACCTTACAAGCGTCAAACGCAGAAAACTGGAGTACTTTGGGCATATTATGCGAAATAAAAAATACCACCTGCTTCAACTTATCCTACAAGAAAAGATAGAGGGCTCATAACCTCCGAAAATGGACTGAAATGACATCCACAGGTCTATTCAGTAGTGATAACAATAAGATAGACTTTAAAATATTTAAAAGGTTAATATATTTACCAAATTTATCTTTATGTAATTTTTATCTTTTATATACACAGAGGACTTGCTCTCAAAGTTGTTTCTATATAAGTTAAATTTGGTTAAGTAAATAGCACACTTCTTTAATTTTTAAATTTCTAACACTTCTCTAATTAATATTTTATTGTAATAGCTAAAA
Source organism: Listronotus oregonensis (assembly GCA_019359885.1). NCBI lineage: Eukaryota > Metazoa > Arthropoda > Insecta > Coleoptera > Curculionidae > Listronotus > Listronotus oregonensis. The sequence continues at coordinate 51,774 of JAHBCN010000930.1, forward strand.
ATAAATATTTAAAATTTTTACTAGAATTATATTATTATAACAAAAAAATAAATTTAAATAATTTATGACGCGTCTTATTAGTGCACTAATGGATAAGATGAAACAATTTAAGGTTTATTTAAAAATATCACTAATAAAGAGAAGAAATTAGTTAACAAGCTAGCTTTGAAACAAAATTTAAATTTTTAACTTAAGTGTTGAAATGACACCATAATTTTTTAAAATTTTTAAATTAATCTTTAGTGCTTTAAAAAATATATTTAGATGCAGTACACTATAGAGGCGGCGTACTTATCCCGAAAAGGGCGCGCTAGCCCTATTTTTAGCAACAAATTAAAATTATAAATATTAAAGCTAGAGATCCGAAAGTTAGGAGTTTTTTATCGGACATTTTCTTCTCTTTAAGAATCTTTTGCCAGTCCCGCTATTCTGTACAGTTTTTGAGTTATCATCAAAAAACAAAATTGCTTTTTTTTTCGTTTTTTGTTTATAACAATTGCAATTTTTATTTGCAGAAAAAAATCGACATGACACATTTCTTAGAATTGCAATCCACGTCGAATGAGCCATCGCTCATATTTTTCATACCCTTCTAACTATTTTTCGCAGAAAATTCACCTTTTGACTAGACTATATGGCTTCAGTCGAAGTTTGGAAAGCTGATCGACGATAAATAATCTTCTAGGTTGTTGTAGGAGGGTATTTCCAGCACAATTTTGCATTTTAGTTAAAAAATTTTAAATAATGACGATTTACTAATTTTTGTTATCTTTTATATGAATCTTTAGATTGTCCACTTAACGAGTTCTTAGGAACCACCTGTGGTCCGCGAACTACCGATTGGGAACCACTGCTTAAAGGTAATTTGCGAAGATCTAAGAGACAAGAACGTAAAAATTTATCACATGTCGGAGATTATTAATGTTATTTTAAAAAATTAAGACAAAATAGTAAAAGTTTATAATAAATAGTGGATTTATTTAATTGCTTATAAATATTTGTTAAATTATTACTAAAAGCACAAATACTGGTCAAACATAGATCGATGGTTCTAGTTAGTTATCAAAAAATATATTAAAGCCTCCCTATCGAAAAAAATACAAAAAAATGAGTTTATTAATGTTACGTACATTTTTTAATTAAAATTCTTCAATAAAATTGCTATCAAGCTTATTCTGGTAGTTTTTGGATTTAAAAAACACAAGCAGTTAATATACAAAATACAACATATTTTTTAAAAGTATTCTTCTGCTTATTTAATACTCCTATTTACATAGTAGAATTTTGTGGTCACCAAAAACAAAAATAAGTTACAAGGAGCTAAATCGGGACTAATTGGAGAATGTATCAGAAGTTGACTCAATTTATACTTTCCAAAAAGTCGAATGATTTCGCAGCAGATTGACCAGTTGCACATCACGATGCAAAAAGAAAAATATTGTAACTCGAGCATTAATTGAAGACAATAATTCTAGTGCTTAACACCTTATCTTATTTAATTGAATCTTTAACACGATTTAACATTTTATTAACCATATTTATTGTAGATATTTAAACAATCCCCTTTTGGAACATATTACAGCAATTTTTTCTTTACTTTAGTACCGATAGTTCTCAAAATGCAGGTCAGGTTACCACATTGGGAAAATAAAAAAACAGCCAAGTTAAAGTCTTTAATGAATTACATTTCTTAAAAGCAGTGGTTCCCAACCTTTTGTTAAGTGCCGATCTCTGAAGCAAATATTGAATCGACAACGGACCTCTTGTAAAATTATTTCTTTTCGTAACAAAGAGGTATTAAAATTAGCATGTTAAACCATATTCAAATTTTTTTATTAGTACTAAAAAAACCAGTTAAAATAACCAGAACTAACCAAATCAAATACATTACTCATGGCTACACGCATGCATGTATTTAATTGTCTGAGTCTGTTTTATTTTTATTGACAACATATTTAAAAATAGCTAATATCATAAATAGATAGTCGAAATTAAAACTGGATACCTTAAAGTCGCACATTGGGATATAGTACAGAGTATCTAAACCTTTGGTATAGGCCAACCAACAGCAAATTAAGATAAAGTTGCGACCGCCAAAAAAAGGTAGTACTAGTCGTCCTTTTTAACATACTAAATAGTACAGAAAATGGGGCATTTTGGCTAGGATTTTTTTTGTCCTGCATGGATTTACCTGAAATTTTCACAGAAGGTAGGGAATAGCCAAGAATTAAAGTTTATATCATGCCGAGGTGTGCTTTTATTTTGGAATTGGTTGCCACCCCATCTTGGGGTAGAAATTTTTTATTACATTTTAACTACAGAAATCGATAAAGAAGGTAATTTTAAGTAAAAAGTGTTCCATACATTTGTTTCGTAAAACTAATATTTTTCGAGTTATTAGCGATTGAAAGTAGTTTTTCGACGAAAATATCGACGTTTTTAATGGGTTTTTCACGAATAACTCTAAAAATATGAATTTAATCAAAAAAACTGTAAAAAGCAAAATTGTAGCTTATAAAAAAACTAGAAAAAAATGTTCACTTAAAATTTCTCTAAAACCAATACAGACCGAGCTACGGCTTGTTAATGGTTAGCTTTTGTTCGTCTAATGCTAAATTTGAAAGATTCAAAGTCAAATAGCGGGAGAAGTTTGCATTTTTCAAGAAAAACATAGGGTCTTTTTTAAAGTATATAATAAGACCTTCCTTTTAAAAACAAAAAAGGAGTTTTTAGCATGAAAATTGAGCGAGTTATGATAAAAATAAGGTCGGTTCCTACTTTTTTCTACGAAAAGATCATTACAAACAACCCCCTAATTCCCCTCTTAATTAAAATGAATCTGTACCCTTCTGCGATTCTTTTTATATATGTACTATTAATACATCCTAGAAGTTTAACTAAATTAAAATGTTTAATTTTAGAAAAATTGGAGCTTAAAGTGAAAAACGATTTTCCGCAATTTCGTAAAAATAGCCATTTTCTTCAAAATAACTCCAGCAATATTGGAGATACGAAAAAAGTGCTAAAGTACCGAATTATAGCTTTTTTGATAACAAAGACTTTTTATTATATAGATTTTTCTGTACAATAAATATTTTTCCAGATATGGCCATTTAAAGCCTCTATTTACGAGCGAGCACCACCTTATTCTAGCCCTTTATACTCATCCCATTTTAAAACTAAGGGATTAAAAAGGATTTAATTTACATAGCCTTGTAGCTCTTAAAAAACCCTACAAAATTATTTTTGAAAAAACTTTTTATCATTAAAACTAAAGGAGCTATGTTTAAAAAACCAATCAACTTTTTTTCAAAAATTCGAATAGCCCACTTCGAAGCATAATATTCTATAACACCGGTATACTTTATACTTTTACCGGTATAATTTTTGTATGTAATTCTACTTTCTTTTCCTTTTTATATCTATTAGATTGGTTTATAAGAATTGCAATGTTGTAAGGGGTGGTTTTTAAGGATTGAAAATTTGTAAAAGAATGAAATTGGTAATATTTCAGGCAGTAATATTTTTAATTATTAAATCTGTCAAGCTATTAATTTTTTGGGGATAAATCTTTTTTTTAATCAAGCTATAATAGGTGTTGATTTATAAGGGTCGAAAAGTTGCGAAATGAAATTAGTACATATTTTAAGCAACAGCATTCTTAAATTGAATCACTATGATAAATTAATCATTTTTTTAGGGTAAATATTTTTTTTTACTTTAAGCAATAACAAGGGTTGATTTTTAAGGGTTGAAATATTTTAAAATTATATTCCAAAGCATAAAACAATCATTAATCAACTAATCCAAACCAACTTTTACCATTCTTAAGGTTTAAAATGTTATTCTATAAGTTTTGACAATTAGGAGTAGTTTTCACCCTTAAAAAACAGCGCACATCACCATGACAGAATTTAAAGTAGAGGGTTAGAAGCGCCTAATTCCAAATTTTTATGCAAGTCGATGTAGGACAAAAAAATTGCGACGTTTTGCCATTTTTTAGCTTTATTTCCGGCACTATAATTATGTATTATCAAATCGTTTTAATTTGTCAAAAAAAATATTTTGTAAATCTCATAAGGGGTGGTTATTTAAAGGTTAAGTTATGGTAGTTAAATATTTATTATACCGTAAACTGTTAAAATATTTTTTTCTACAATAAAAGCGTTATTAAATAATTTTTAAATGAAAAAAACATTTTTTTTGTAATTTCTTTATTAAGGGTGATTTTTAAGGGTTAAAACGTTACAAATATAATGTTAGATATAACACAAAACATAAAAATAGATTTATTCTACATATTTAGCTATGATTTTAATTTACATAAGGTCTATTTCTATGGTTTTTTAATTTTTTAGCATAAGGGGTGGTTTTTACCCCCTAAAAATAAAAAGCACACCATAAGCATATATAAACTTTATTGTAACGGTGACAGCAAATTAATTCCAAATTTTCATAAAAATTGAAACTGTACAAAAAAATCCGGAGGTCAAACACCTTTTTTGTCCCCATCCACTGTACTAAAAAGTCCCCATTGATCCCGTTTACCAAAAGGCCTCAAAGTCAGTCCGCCATCTTGAAAATCGGTACATTTTTTAATTATGGCACCGAAACTACTAAACTGTAGGAGATATGAAAAAAATGAAGAAGGGCAAAATTAAAGAGCATAAAAAACACACAAGATAAAGGCTTTTATAACTTCCTAAATACAGGGGATTTGCAGATATGTCCTAAAAAAATTGAAAAAAAAATTAAAACCAAATATTTAAAGAATTTTTAATTCGAAAACATCCAAGGATGTACTAAACAGCATTACAATAAAATATAATTTGTTGTTTTTGAAAAAAAAAAAAATTTGAGAAATTTACATAATTCCGGTCCTGAGCGCATATAGTAGGCTAAAATCTTTTGTTTACATTCGGTTGTGGTTAGTTGTGGTTAGATTTGATATTTGAAAAAAAAAACGAACATCATACTTTTATATTAAATAGGTAAGGACTTTCAAGATCTTTGTTTAAAAAGAAACGATAAAGTTAAATCTTTATCTTTTATGTTCAAAACTTTAATAGTATATGACCAGAAAGCGCAAGTTAATCCAACACAGCTTTTTAACCGAATTCTTTGTACATTCAACTCTGAAGAGACTTTAAAGAAAAATGTTTTGAGTTTGAACTCGCATCTCCTTCAATACTGGAATACGGCATTTTTCGTAAAACCAATAAGTACCTCTCTTAACATATTTGGACAAAAAATGCCCTGCCAAAAAGTTGTCTTCGTTTTTCTGAATCCAGCATTAGATAAGAACAACACTATACTATCAAAAGATGAGTTTTTAATGGCCTTATATGGAAAACACTAATTGGCAAAAAATCTGAATGAACTGAGATATTATAAATATAAATCGATCACAGCCCGACAAGCTCTCAACGCAAATTTCGAGTTAGCCTCTTTACCACCCACATCGGAAGCATCAAAATACCACCATTTCAGAGTGTATCTGATACAAGAATGGAGGGGAAATTAAAAAAAAATCCCTTGGAATGGGGCTAGACTAATTTGTTGACCCTTGACAACATCACAACCTATAGCTCCTGATTTTATATTAACTATGGTTTATTGTTCGTGCAAAGCAGGATGTAATAAGCTATGTAGCTGTAAAAGAATGAATATTTTTGGTTTAAGTCTGCAAACTGCAATGGTATATCATGTTCTAATTCAGGTGTTCAACTTGATGACAATGAAGAAGTTTGATTAATGGTAATTCTGTTTTTTACGTTAAAAAATAAAAAATCTTTTTTGTTATGTGTGCAATTAATTTACAACTATTTTTAGGCACTATAAATATTAATGTATACATTATAATATTTCTGTCGCATTTTTAGTATTTGTATCATATTATTTTGTATGCATCTTAAAAGCTATTGCAGATAAAAAAAATTAGCAAACATTCATTTTGTTGATCTTTTTATGCTCTTTAATTATGCCCCCTTTCAATTTTTTTCATATCTCCTACAGTTGAGTAGTAACGGAGCCATAATAAAAAAATGTACCGATTTTCAAGATGGCGGACTGATTTTGAGGCCTTTTGGTGAACGGGATCAATGGGGACTTTTAGTATGTTAGAACGGACGGAAAGTATCTTGGATTAACTCTGGATTCTAAGCTAACCTGGAATCCACATATGCAGAATGTGATTAATAAGGGCAAAATGGCTCTAATGGCTACCAAAAGAGCTGTGGGGAAGAATTGGGGATTTCAGCCACGCATAGTGCACTGGTTGTACACTGCTATGGTAAGACCCATGATAACCTACGGTTCAACTATCTGGTGGCCAAAAATAGAACAGAGAAAAGCAGAGCTGGAGTTATCCACACTCCAGCGACTAGCATGTCTCTGTATAACGGGAGCTATTAGAAGCACTCCAACTGCAGCCATGGAAACCCTACTAAGCCTCCCCCCTCTTGGTATAATTATTAAGGCGGAGGCGAGGATTGGGGCATACAGGCTGAAATGTAACGGCAACTGGTGCTCTGGGCCTGCCCTAGGACACACCAGAGTAACGAGCAGTATCACAAACCCAATATTTGAGATGAGCAGTGATACAATGCCAAAACGGATAAATACACACAGACCATACAAAACCCAGCTTACCTGGGGCGGTAGTGAGCGATCTCCTGGTCAGTCTAGGAATTTGGTTTGGTATACCGATGGATCCAAGACTGACAATGGAGCCGGCGCAGGAATACATGGTATGACCCCCAGGTTTAATCTTATGCTTCCCTGGGAAATATGCCACTATTTTCCAGGCGGAAATATATGCCATTGAACTTTGTCTGCGAGAGAACTTGAGGAGGAGATATAAGGGCAGAGACATTACTGTCTTCTCTGATAGTCAAGCGGCCATAAAAGCTTTGGCATCCCAACAAGTCAACTCAAGGTTGGTTTGGAACTGTCTGCTGTCCCTGGCTAACCACAACAAAGTTACACTTTCCTGGGTGCCAGGACACAGGGGAATACAGGGCAATGAAAATGCAGACTCCCTGGCCAGGCGAGGCTCCGCAGCAATGTTTGTGGGTCCTGAACCTGTTTTTGGAATACCAAAAGCCTCGGTTCGTGGCTACATGACTCGGTGGATTCAAACACAACATCAGTCATACTGGAACCACATTCCAAGGAAATAAATCAATGTTGGACTCACCATCGAAAGCATTGACAAGTGAATTACTAAAACTAAATAGGAATCAGATTAGAATAGTGACAGGATTAATAACCGGACACTGCACCTAAGAAAACATATGCACACTATGGGCATCTATAGAGAAGAACCCATTTGCAGACTATGTGACGAAGAGGAAGAGACAGCCTCTCATATCATATATGAGTGCCCTGCACTTACATACTGGAGAACAAATCAAAACCTCATGGTGGACACTAACCACCAGGAGGCTGGAGACCAGAAAAGAACAGTAAAAGGGCTACTACACCTGTGTAAGGTGTCAAACCTTTTTAACTGAAACAAATACACAAGAGATACAACAAGCCCTGTAGGCTGCAGTGTCGAGGCGTGACCTCAACTTGTGTATTTATGTCATCAATCAATCAATTAGAAAGGACGACTAGTACTCCATTTTTTTGGCGGTCGCAGATTTATGTTAATTTGTTTTTGGTTAAACATTAGTTGTACTGGAGTACTATAAAATTGCATTTTTACACAAAAATATTTTAAATCTCACGATATCAGCTTGACCATCAAGAATTGTGTTTTTGCAAAAGCCTTCTTTTCGTAATTTAATTATTTTTTTTGGATTTCTTTAAGCAGCTCCTTCGGGTTCTACAATAAACTGTAGGTTCTGTGGGGTAGGTACGGATTAGTGGTGTTACTACTATGTTTTCTGAAACTGCCATGAAATGCAGTAATTGCATGTTTTGGTAGTTGGATATCGTTGACGGACTTGGGGAAAAATGGATAAAACATAAAAATCTGGCACTTTGTTAGTGCTTAGGCTTTACACACAAAAAAAACTTTTATTTTGAAAGGAGTTGGAATCATTTTTTAAATTTTTATCAGCATGGCGTTCTGATAAGTAAAGGTCAAACTCTCTTTCTTAAGAATCTACAGGTGACTGTGGACGCCTTATGCAACATCTTCTATTAACGACTTTCTTTATGTTGATTTTTATCTACTACTCGATTTTTTATGCAAAAATTTTGCACATTACCGATTATTTTTTCATTCTAAGAACCATGTGGTTGCAAGTTTAATTTGTTTGAATGTTAAAAATCTTTCACAGACTTGCACAAAATTGTATTAATAAATTAATCATGTTCTTGATTAAAAACATACAATCGTTTATTTCAACATATTTTTTTTAAAAACCTCGGTATAAACACAGTTTTTGGAAGGGACCCGTACTAAAAGCATTTTGGATGGTGTATGTATACCAGTTTTATGGCCAAGTTCAGGTCTGTTTGTTATTCAGAAATATTTTACACTATTATACACTTTTGTGCACACCTAGTCCTAAAATACACCTTTGATAAGAGCGCTGACGTAAAAAAAGTGTAAAATAGTGTACCGGGTGTCCAGATAAGAAAGGAAGCCGGCTGTATCTCAGAAAATGTTTATCGCACAGCGTTGGGGAAAAAATATTTTTTAGTAAAAGTGGAAGAAAAATAGCTGGATATTATTTTCAAGTTTCTGAAATGGCCGCTAGGGGGCGTAACTACAATCTTGAATCCAAAAAAGTAATGTTTCTGTGAATTTTGCTATATTAATCTAACAAAAAAACTCCTGATCTTTAAAGTATAATCTGAACCTTTTTTGTTTGACAATTTTTGCTATATCTCTAAAAATAAAGTGTGTGGGGGTATTCAAAGGTTTCCGTAAAACACACCCTGTATCTTCGAAACGGCTTAGCCGATTTAAACAAACTTGGGTTAGTTGAAAAGAGCTAATCTTGGACTATAAATCTTAAAATATTTGAAGTTTTGTTAGTTTTACATGTCGCCTAGAGGGCTTTTTTCGACACTCCGACAAAAATGGTTAATTTTCTTAAAAAAAATGCATTGGTATAATTTTTTCTTTATAAAAAGGTAGCTAAACAAGCTCGCGAAAACCGCATCTCGACATCTTGTTCCTTACCTAATATTTAGACCAAAGAAAATTTTATACGTCAATATCTCAAAAAGTATAAAAGCTACAAGAAATTTTATAAAACATAAATTGTGTATTTTTACAAAACCTCTAATTTAGGTTAAATAATATTTTTATCTAAATGCAGTACTTTACGAGTTATAATCCAAAAAGCGAATTTCAGGGGTATACCTTGAAAAAATCCTAAAAATTCGATTTTTTGATTATAACTCGTAAAGTACTGCATTTAGATAAAAAGATTATTTATTTTAAATTAGAGGTTTTGTAAAAATACACAATTTATGTTTTATAAAATTTCTTGTAGCTTTTATAGTTTTTGAGATATTGACGTATAAAATTTTCTTTGGTCTAAATATTAGGTAAGGAGATGCGAGTTTTCGAGCTGTTTAGGCATTATTTAGCTACTTTTTAATAAAAAAAATATATATACCAATAAATTTAATTTTTTTGAGAAAATAAACCATTTCTGTCGGAATATCGTAAAATGCCTTCTAGCGGCGACATGTGAAACCAACGAATTTTTGGATAGAAATAAAGTAAACAAACCTTGTTTGGCATTAATATATTCAGGGGGCAAGGAGGGATAGTTTTTGTAAACACACTGCACGGCAATATTGATTAAAGACACTGAATAACATAACTCCGGAAATAATTCCTTTTTCAATGTTTATGGCATTGCACCATAAATTACATTTTTATAAATCGATGATTCTTTATTGTTAAAAATTATTTTTAAAGCCGAAAACAATTTTTGTTTATCTGAAGTGACAGACAGATATGACATTTACTTTAGATGCTCAATTCGGTTGTTGTTGATCAAGTCAGTTTACAAAACGTGTTATTAAATAATACAACCTACTAGAAAGAAATAAAATGACATCGAAGTGCCGTACAACACCTGATTTACCATCATTTTTTATTAAACGAATGCAGCAGCTGTCCATAATAACCTCGTTGTCGGTGCTTGGAACTGTCATATTAATAAATGTTTATATTTAAATCGATGTTCCCTATATTAACACAAAAACCAATATTTTTGAATAATTTTATTACATTTTCAAGGTAATTTCCTGATTTTGGTTTTTGAGATCTGGCGTTTTTTCAAAACAAAAACAAACAGATCACTATACCAAACACCCTGCCTACAAACTGGCGTTGCGTTAATTCTAGTCCTTGAGTTCGTTGTGTGAAACTAACAAAACTTTAAATATTTTAAGATTTATAGCCCAAGAAAAGCTCTTGTCAACTAGCCTAAGCTTGTTAAAATCTGCTAAGCCGTTTTGAAGATACAGGGTGTGTTTTACGGAAACCTTTGAATACCTCGCACTACTTTATTTTTAGAGATATAGCAAAAACTGTCAAACAAAAAAGGTTCAGATTATCCTCGACTTTAAAGATCAGGTATTTTTTTTGTTAAGTTAATATAGCAAAATTCACAGAAACATCACTTTTTTAGATTCAAGATTGCAGTTACGCCCCCTAGCGGCCATTTTAGAAATTTGAAACTAATTTCCAGCTAATTCACTTGACCACTTTTAATAAAATTATTTTTTCCCCAACGCTGTGCGATAAATAGTTTCCGAGATACAGCCGGCGTCCTTTCTTATTTGGACACCCGGTACACTATTTCTGAATAACAAACAGACCTTTCGTAGTGTTATAAATAGAGAACCTGCGTAACCTTGCTCATTATAGACTAGCGCTCATGGTGGCAAAATTTAGCATTTAGTATGTGAGAGAAATTTAATTTTATACTGATCGCTATGGTAATAATGAATTAATTATTAAATTAAAAAATGTCGAACATTGTAATTATAAAATGGGTTTCAAAAAATAAATGTCCCGGATTTACGGGAACCATCTGGCTAAAGAAATAGTAAAATTAATATCATAATAAATCTACAGTGTGTACTTAATGTATGGAAACAATTTATTATTAGCTTAAACAAAAAGAAATTTAAAACATTTCCTCGAACACGTAAATAATAATATTAAATTGCACATTTTTTGACATAAAATTTAAATATACAGGGTGACTTATGTTGTAAACATGACGCCAACGACAATTTTTTTAAATGAAGACTTAGGGTCTTGCAAATTTATAATCTCCAAAAAAAGCTATTTTAAAACACTTACGGTTTTAGATGTCAGTTTCGTGGTTACAGGGTGGTTAAACATTGTATACCAGGTTCTCTAAGGCTTCAGACAAAGTTTTGAAAGCTAATGATCGACGATGAATAATCCACTGGGTTGTTATTGTAGAAGGATATTTCAAACACGATTTTGCGTTTTAGATGAAAAATTTAAAATGATGAGAATTTACTATTTTTTTATTTTATAGATGAATCTTTAGATTGTCCACTGCGGACTACCTATTGGGAACCACTGCTTAAAGGTAATTGGCGAAGATCTAAGAGACAAGAACGTAAATATTTACCACATGTCGACAAGGAAAACTGGTCAGCTAGTATTACTATGTTTTAAGATAAATAATCTTGTTTAAAAAAATCAACACAAAGTAGTAAAAGTTTATAATAACTAGTTGATTTATGATTGAACGCACAAATACTGGTCAAACATAGATCGATGGTTCTAGTTAATTAGCAGAAAATATATTAAAGCGTTCCTATTAAAAATATTCAAAACAAAATAAATTTGAGTTGTGTAAGTTTTCAAATTATGATTCTTCAATAAAATTGCTATTTGGCTTTACTCTGACAGTTTTTGGATAAAAAATAGACAAACAGTTAATATACAAAAAACAATATATTTTTAAAGTATTCAAAAATAAAAATAACAAGGAACTAAATCGGGACTATATTGAGGATGTATCAGAAGTTGACTGGCTTTCATAATTTCCAAAAAGTAAAACGTTTTCGCAGCAGATTAACGGCAGAGTGATGATCGCGTTGTTAAATTTAGCAATGGACTTAGCAATTGTTAAAAGTTAACAACGGTTTAGAATGTTTAACAAAACGTCATTGTCAGTGTTATTCAATGATTTTAGTAGGCAACCTGTCAAAATCTGACATTTTGTTAAACATTCTAAACCGTTGTTAACTTTTAACAATTGCTAAGTCCATTGCTAAATTTAACAACGCGATCATCACTCGGCCGTAAGCAGTTGCATATTACGATGCAAAAAGATCCGCGCATATCTGTTTTTGGACCCCATTCGTGCTGTTGTGTGTGGTTCGAAATCCACGTTAAGTAGGATGACGTTACCCAAACGTTAATAAGAGGGGGGATGTAGTACAAAGGTAGTAGTTATTTGTATAAGGGTCATGGTGACACTACCCCGTTTTTTAATATGGGTCATAAAATGCAATACCTACCAGCATGTTTCAGTACTTGGCCAACAATGACGGAACTGGAGAAAAATGGGTAAACATCTAAATACCCACTATGGCCTCAAAGGGAACACTTTTGTAAAGAAAATTTTCTGCTTGCGAAAAAAAGTTATTTTTCTTTGGTAGCCTTTCAGGAAAAAAATAAGACTTTTTAAAGCATATTTTTTATTGAAATTTTTGTCGTGAATTTGTTCAAATTTTCTTGTCAAACCCCAGATTTCACAAAATCATCTTAGTTTGAAATTTTTTTATTCAACAAATTTTTTATGCGAATATTTCAGATGCCTCTGATTTCAAGGAAAATGCAGATATTTTTGCGAAATTTGGGATTTAACTAAAAAAATTGATTAACATCTCGAAAAAAATTCAGATAGGGGATTTGCTTTTGAAAGTCCGATTTTCCTCTGGAAGGCTACCAAAAAAAACATTTATTTTTTGCAATTTCCAAAATAAAAGATTTCTTATCGTATATCGGGGAGTTTTTTTCATTTTATTCTACTTTTCATCGAATTTATGATAAAAATTGTTTAATGTTTAAAAAACAATTGATTCATAATAACTTCTGCAATTAAAAATTTAAAAATTCAAAATTTTTACTTTTGACCATAAATTTGAGGGTCATCCCATAATATTTTGCAATATTTATATTTTTTTCCTGTTGCACATCAAAAGACAAAAAAAAATTGATAACTTAATTTTTGCGATTTTTACAAATCTTTACAATATTTAAAACAATTTAAAAAATTAAATCCGATTAGAAGAACATTTAAAAAACGAACCAGAACTAATTTTTTCTTCCAAAAATAGAAATTTTTCGTTAAAAAATTTTTTGAAAGAAAAATTGAAAAATTGATGTTTTTAAATTTTTTTTCCAAATTATTCTATTTTTGATTTGCAACAAGAAAAAAATGGAAATATGAAAAATTATACATGACCTTTAAATCTTTAGTCAAAAGTCAAATGTAATGTGGGTATAGATTTTACCCTTTTTCAGATTTTAAACTCTGAATATATAAATAATTAAATATATATATATATATATATATATATATATATATATATATATATATATATATATATATATATATATATATATATTATATATATATATATATATATATATATATATATATATATATATATATATATATATATATATATATATATATATATATATATATGAGCGATGATGCACCAGTACGACGGCCACCACGTTCTCCGGATCTAAATATGTGTGATTTCTTTTTGTGGGGTGCTCTTAAACACATAAACAACAACCGAAATTTATAAGACTCCTGTGAACACGCGCGAAGAATTATGGCAACGAATTTTAAATACAAGCAACCATCTTAATAATCCCGAGACATTAAATAAAGTTCAAGTTCATTTTTAAGATGTGTAAATAGGTGTATTGAACAAAATGGTGGTCATTTTGCACATTTGCTTAATTAATGTTTTGTTTTAATCGAGTTTTTTTATTTATTAATAAAATAATATTGACTTAAATGAGCTAAACTCTTTTTATTGTTCGGTGGCATCAAATTTAACAGCAAATATTCAGTCTCAATTGGATCCTTTAAGCTTTTTGGACAATGTTTCTGTAGTGGATACTTTTGTTCTCTTTGACACTGATGTTGATGAGCTTAGATCCATGATTTCCCAAATTAAAAACAAAAAGTCATCCGGCTTGGATGGAGTTTCAGCTAGAATTTTTGAAAATTTAGAAAACAATGCCCTAAGTGCTTTAGCAGGAGCAATAAATTATTCATTTAGGCATGGAATGTTTCCTTCTTGTCTTAAGACTGCTGTGGTTATACGGTTATACCCTTGCATAAAGGAGGCGACCCTAATACACCCGCGAACCTTCGCCCTATTTCCAAGCTGCCCACCCTTTCCAAAATTATTGAAAAGTTAGTCAAAAAAAGACTTATGGATTTTTTCAAACGACATAAAATTTTGTCGGCGTCTCAGTTTGCCTTTCAGGAACGAACAGGTACCAGTGAAGCAATCTTTTCATTTCTTAAAAACCTATATACCAGTCTGAATGATGGTGATGTTGCGGCGGCTGTATTTTGTGATTTGGCAAAGGCATTCGACTGTGTAAATCATAGAGTGCTATTGCGTAAACTGGAGCGTTATGGTGTTAGGGGAATTGCCTTGGATTGGTTTGCCTCTTATCTCTCAAATAGAAACCAAATGGTAAATGCATATGGAAAGTGCTCCAATGTTTCTTCTATAAGTAGTGGCATCCCTCAAGGTTCAGTACTAGGACCACTACTTTTTCTAATATATATTAATGACCTGTCAAAAATTAACATTGAGGGATCGTTTACATTGTTTGCAGATGATGCAACTATTTTGTGGCATGGAAAAAATGGAGAAAGCTTAAAAGAAATTATTGAAAATGATTTGAGTATTGTGAATGAGTGGTGTGCTGCAAACTGTTTATCCCTTAACATTGCTAAGACTGGAGTATTAACTTTTAGATTTAGTTGTGATAATTTGGCTTTTAAGAATGATTTTGTAGAGAATAGATCAGTCACAAAGTTTTTGGGTATTTTTATAGACAGGAAATTAAAGTTTGAAGAACATATATTAGAATTGAGCAAGAAACTGTCGAGTGGTTGTTATGCCATAAGAACAGTGTCAAAGGAGCTAGGTATCACAATTGCTCGCACAGTGTATTACGCATTGTTCGAATCTCATGTGAGATATGGAATAGCATTTTGGGGTTTTTGTAACAGTCAATTAATGAATTCCATTCTGGTTTTACAAAAGCGAGCAGTGAGATATCTGTTTAAAAGTTAAGTTCAGGGAACATTGCAAACCACTGTTTGTTAGTGGAAAAATATTAACTATAATAGGAATTTTCATAGTGGACACCTTCTGCACAAAAAGTATAAAAATTTCATAGCACCTAATCCACAAAATACTCGAAGAGATGGACTTCCTCTGCCTATTCCCAAAACCACATTGACTAAAAGATCTATTTTCTTTGAAAGCATTAAAATATATAATCACATTCAAATTACATTTAGACAAATTCTAGATGATCGTTTGTTTAAAAGAAAGGTTAAAGAGTTAATTGTTACAAGACCGTATTACACACTCCAGGAATATTACGATGACACTTTTTAAAATAAGATAGTAATGTTTTGGTTTTACATATTTGTGAGGATGGGTAGGTGTATGTATATTTAAGTTTATTTTATGTATGACCGATTTTTGTAAATAGTATTGTACATTTTAATTATTATTTAAGTATTTGTTTTCGACCCTAACGGAAATATAGTGACATTTATTATTATTATTTTAATTTTAAATTTGTTAACCAATTTTTATTGTTTTATTTTACATTTTACCTTTTTGTTGTTGTATGTATCTATACGGGTGTTTGTATGTATGTATGTGTGTAAATATGTATGCATGTATATGTGAATTATAAGTTATAATGAGTAACATAATTAATTTTATTTTACATTTTGTGACCAGAAATCTAGTAACTTTGTTAGTTAATATTGTATTTTGTTTTGAATTGTATATACCAGCATTTTATTACTATTATCTTTTATTGTCTTCTTCTGTCAATATTATATGGCTCAATGGCTCGAACTTTGAAAATGTTTGAAAATGTTGTATTATTTAAATGTTATGTTGGGTAGGTTTTTTTCAGCTTTGTCAATGAGAGTTTTCTTGGACAATAAAGCATATTATTAAATTATTATTATTATTATTATTGAGTATGTAATTAAAAATGATTTTTTTGGCATATCCACTTACCCTAGCAAAATTTTGCAAGAAATGAGAAATCTTCCAAATACATTGTTTTATTAGAAAATAGTATTTAATTTATCAGTAAGTCAATGACATAAAAAGTCCGAAGATATAGGTACATATGACGTCACCTTTATAATACTTTAGGTTAAGTAAACGTCATTTTATAGACCAAGACTCATCACCAAAAATTATTGAAATTGACACGTTTTTGAAAAATTTAGAAAAAACCAAAATTTTTAAAAATATTTGACGCCCTCTGCAGGCTAATTGAAGCAATTTTGGATATAGCAGTAAGTAGCATAGTAAGTTCGCTTATTTTGACGCCCGGAGTCTGTTATCAAACGTTGTACACGTATTTTCCGGACACCCTGTATATGTATGTATATACAGTATGTCCACGGAAAAGGTGTTGAAGAGAAAAAACTTTTTTATTTTTGATTTATCGAAAAAAGAAACATTTAACTATTTTATACGCGGTGTTCAGAAAATTGAAAAAACTTAAAATGGTACAAGGGTAAAGTGCATTTACTTGAGAAGATATGGAAATAAGTTACAAGGAAAAGTTGTTCAAAATTAAAAGGTAGTCTCTAATACCAATTTTCGAAAAAATCGGCCGACTTTTATTTATTTGTGAATAAATTACTTTTAATATCAATTTAAATTTTTAATATCAATTTTATCAATTTTTTTGCTGATAAGTAAGCATTTAAAGCTGACGATACTGCGGCTAATAAATTATAAAAGCGAAGTGTCAATAAAGCTTGTCACTATTAACGCCTACTAGTACAAAAATTTGAAATTAGTTAATTGATAATGAAATTTTAATCACAAATAAATTTAAGTGAGTCGATTTTCTCGAAAATTGGCATTAGAGACTACCTTTTACGTTTGAACAACTTTTTCTTGTATTTTATTTCCATATCTTTGCAAATAAATGCACCTTACTCTTGTAGCATTTTAAGTTTTTTCAATTTTCTGAACACCGCGTACAAAATATGTTAAATGTTTCTATCCCAATCTTAGTCTAAGCAGTAGCAAAAATTTTTATCACAAGCAGCTTTTTTCGATAAAGTTAAAAATAAATAAGTTTTTCCTATTCAACACCTTTTCCGTGGACATACCAGTACGTCCACGGAAAGGGTGGTGAATAGGAAAAACTTCTTTATTTTCAATTTTATCAAAAAAAGCTACTCTTGAAAGAAACATTTGCTACTTCTTAGAGTAAGATTGGGATAAAAACATTTAACAAATTTTATACGCGGTATTCAGAAAATTGAAAAAACTTTAAATGGTTCAAGAGTAAAGTGCATTTATTTGAGAAGATATGGAGATAAGTTACTAGGAAAAGTTGTTCACTTTTATTCATTTGTGATAAAATTTATTTTAATATTAATTAACTAATTCCAAATTAACAAATCATTATTGTACTAGTGACAAGCTTTATTGACACTTCGCTTTTATAATTCATCAGCCGCAGTATCGTCAGCTTTAAATGCTAACTTAATAGCAAAAAATTTGATAAAATTGATATTAAAAATTTAAATTAATATTAAAATTAATTTAATCACAAATGAATAAAAGTAGGCCGATTTTTTTGAAAATTGGTATCAGAGACTACCTTTTAATTTTGAACAACTTTTCCTAGTAACTTATTTCCATATCTTTTTAAATAAATGCACTTTACTCTTGTACCATTTTAAGTTTTTTTAATTTTCTGAACACCGCGTATAAAATATGTTAAATGTTTCTATGCCAATCTTACTCTAAGAAGTAGCAAAACATTTTATCAAGAGTAGCTTTTTTCATTTAAATCAAAAATAAAAAAGTTTTTCCTCTTCAACACCTTTTCCGTGGACATACTGTATATAAAATCTAAATTAGGGTTAAAATTACAGCGTTGTCCTTCTACGCTTCTGTACTCTTTGGATGTAGTAATGGCATGACATTTGACAACATTGCTAACAATATGACAAAAAAAGTGTTTCCACATCCACAACCTTAAGCGTGGCCCTCGTATTTATCAGATCTTATTAATACTGGTATTATTAGGATTCATTCACCAGGAAATTAACAAAGACAAACACGTGTTAAGACATCAAGCGGCTGAACAACTTCCTATTTGATTCCATTCACAGAGTTACGTAAAATTAAAAGAAAAAGCATTTTACTTGGTTCGTTTAATATCGAGACACAGGTGCTACAGACGCTAATAATAAAATATCATAGGATGTATTTATTAGATCTATTTGTCTTAAATTACATAAAATATAATATTATCGATTACAGAATAAAAATAGGATAAAAAGTTTGCCACAAAAGGGTGCCTGAGGGTTAAATTGTACAGAATGTTTAGAAAATACTTGTATGTAAAAAATGTAATGGCCAGTGATGTGCTGGATATTTGTATCCGTATTAGCGAGGAGAAAAAAGATCTATATCCGAATCCCGCGTATCCGATCCGTTAGTTTTTGGCGGATCTTTTACAATAATGAACTTCGTTAATTATATAAAAATTTCAGATAGGGGGCCGTTCAAAAACTACGTCACGCTGAATTTCACCTTTTTTGACCCTTCCCTTCCCTTCGTCACACCGCGTCACACTCTTTGCGACCTCCCTATAAATATACCGTCACAAAAGCTGGACTCCTACCCCTACAAATAGTTCTGCGGAGGCACCGGTTGCGTCCAACCACCTCTTCTTCTTCTTTCTGGGAGCCGTCTTGATTAACTACCGGAGGCAGCGCAGCCTCTTGGGCTTTTTGTGCCAGCCACACTACTAGAGCCGGTGCCGAAACAAACATAAGTAAATATGATAATACTTATATATGTACACACTTAATACAAATGACTTCCTATGGTGACAGAAAAATAAAATTTAAAAATTAAGAAAGAATTGTTTTATAAACTGCGAACGTCACGTTTTCTTAGACCTCCTCAGGGCCGCGCCGTCCACGTGTTTAAGGGCGCCAAAAATGCACCATAACCAAAAAAAATAAATAAATGAACGTCTACCAAAATTCTAAAACATAAGCAATTTGACTATTTGGACTTAGGGGTTTCTTAGGTATAACGCCACTTAGTTTCTTTATAAGTTTGAAGAGTTTTAAATTTTAAATGGATTTCTTTGAATCCTGGATAGAGGACGTAGTTTGTAGTAAAGACACACTTGTTTTGTCTTTACACAAACTTGCACATACGGAGCAAATTAGTATTAACATTAGATTTGTCCACAAATCATCAAATCAATTATATCAATCAAATAAAGCTTTATTGTGTAAAGAATATGAAATTCTTATTTACAAAGCAACGCTTTTATCTAAATATAAAATAAAAATAAATCACTTTAAAATAAAAACCTATAACTAATTTTTAAAATTAAACTAATATAAAAAAACACCCATGAACAAAATACATACAAAAATAAAAGATAAAATTTGTCAGGTACTATGTTAATATCATATGACAAACATTTTAAAAAGGACGAACAACACTAATTTAATATATCGTCATAATATTCGTTAGTATTATAATAGGCTTTCTCAACCAATAGCTTCTTAACTTCTTTACGAAATTTTTTCTCCTCAGTTATTTGTCTTAGCCGCACAGGAAGGTGGTTAAACAGCTTTCTACTGTTATAAACTATAGAGTTTTTAATTAAGGAAGTAAAAGGTATCGGAAGGGCGATAGTATTTATTCTACGAGAGGAATAAGTAGATATTGACGTTAAATTACTTTTGTGCTTCCTGTGCATAAGACAAACTGACTCCAATATAAAAATGCAGGGCAGTGTCAAAATTCTATGAGTCAGGAATAAAGGTCTACATGAATCCCTACGTCGTATTTTGTACATGATCCTAAGAGCTCTCTTTTGCAATACAAAGACTGATCCAAACAGGGTATCAGAGCATGAGCCCCAAAAACAAATACCATAACGCAAATGTGAATCTATAAGCGCAAAATACACATTTCTA
This sequence comes from Listronotus oregonensis, assembly GCA_019359885.1. NCBI lineage: Eukaryota > Metazoa > Arthropoda > Insecta > Coleoptera > Curculionidae > Listronotus > Listronotus oregonensis. Next base: position 72,026 of record JAHBCN010000930.1, read on the forward strand.
AATTTGGTAAGTCATTTACATATAAAAGAAATAACAACGGGCCAAGAACTGAGCCCTAGGGCACCCCCGAGGTTATGGGATTTATCGCAGAAAGCTCATTTTTAAAAAATACTGTCTGGCAACGGTCGGACAAATATGACTTAAACCAGTTTAACGACGTGCCTCTAAAACCATATACTTCAAGTTTCCGAAGCAATGTTTCATGATTCACACAATCGAACGCCTTGGACAAATCACAAAACACTACAGCTGCCCCGTCTCCATCATTAAGCCTTAGATACATCTCCTCAAGAAGCGAAAAAATGGCATCTTTAGTACTCAAATCCTGCTGAAATGCAAATTGTCTAATACTAAGAAGTTTATGCTTGATCAAAAAGCTTAACATACGCCTTTTGACAAGTTTTTCAATTATCTTAGCTAAGGTTGGTAAGAGCGATATTGGTCTAAAGTTAGAAGGCACTTCAGCATCACCCCCTTTATGTATGGGAATCACTTTAGCCAGCTTTAAACAATCTGGAAAGTGACCAACTGAAAATGAATAATTTATAGCATCGGATAAAACCTGTAACGTTTGCTCCGGCAGTTTCAAAAATATTTTGAGTGATATATCGTCCCACCCTGAGCTGTTTTTATTTGTAAGTTCTGCAAAGATGCTCTTTAATTCAAGTATATCTGTAGGATGAAAATAGAAAGTTTCATTAACATTAACATTTCGTAAATAACTTAAAGGATCCACCGCCGCAGAACTACAAGCTGATAAGGAGGAGGCTATTGAGCAATAGTATGTATTAAGTTCGCTAGATTTAAGATTTGAACTGTGTGTTAGTTCATTGACTATCCTCCACGATTCTTTTTGTTTATTATTAGAGCTTAACATTCTATTTGAAAAGTAAACTTTTTTTGCCAACCTTATAGTTTTTCTATAAATACTACGATACTTGTTATAATATGTTACAAACTTTAAATCATCCGAGGCAAATTTCCTAATTGTATGTAAGGAACGCATATTATTCGCTGATATTTTTAGTCCCTGTGTAAACCATGGTTTTTTGTTCCTTGTCCTAATATATTTAAGAGGAAAAGCAACATTAAAAGTTTGTGTTAAAATAGTATGAAAGTGGCTAAAAGGATCAATACCGCTTTAACAACTATTCTACAAAAATTAGAAATACGAGAACACTTTTTATTTTTTTTTTCCAATTTTTGAGACAACAGTTATGGGTTTAAGTTCTTTTATTTTAAATGAATTAAAAGTTTGAATTAGATATAAATAACGTGAGAGGCCAGGACCATGACAATGGCTTCAATATGCGTCGTAAAAATTGCGGTTTATTTTAGATCTGATTTCATGAGCCTATTATATGCCATGTGCTAATCACACGTTAAATTTAGTTGTTAACGATGCTTTGAAGATCAATCACGAAACGGTTGGTTTTTGTAATTAAGTCGAAGGAATATACAAGTATTTCTCAGCATCTAACAAACGTTGGATATCATAAAATAACACTTCGCAAGTCTGACTTTAAAGTATTTATCGGAGCAGAATTGATGCTTTAAAGCCATTGTATAAAAACTTACCAAAAATGTATGATGCGTTATGTGATATAACAAATTCAGATAAATTTGATGTTAATTCAAAATACCAAGCTAGATGTTTCGGAGCTAAAATATCAACATTTACATTCATTTGCTCAGTGCACATCTGGTATGAAGTTTTAATAAAAGTTGACTTCGTTAGCAAAATTTTGAAATAAAAAACTATGAACATGCAGATGGCTTTGAACGCTGTACAAGAATTAATTCTTGCTCGACTTATGAACAGATACAAGGTTTAATAATGTTATTAATGCAGCAAATGAAATAGATGTGGAATCCATTTTTTAACCATCCACACAATTACGGCGTAGGCACAAAACTAAACAATTTGATTACGAACATAAAGACGAACCGATTTTGGATCCTAAAACTTTCTACAGGTTAATTTTTTTACTCTATTCTTGATCAAGCAATGACTTCAGTAAGCGGAAGATTTTCCTTATTGGAAATTCATGTTGACTGTTTAAAATTTTTATATAATTTAGACGGCAGTGCTGAAAAGTCACAATTAAAACTTTCGTGTAAAAGCTTGGAAGAAACACTAAGGTTTAATGATCATTTGAATATGGAGGAAGACGACTTGTATGAAAAAATTATAAAGCTTCAACCTATGTTAAAAGATTTAAATAATGAGGTATGTAAAATTTTAGAATTTATATTTTTAAATGATTTAACTGCCGTTTATTTAAATTTAATAATAGCTATTCGATTTCTACTCACTTTGCCCGTATCTGTTGCGATCGCTGAACGATCCCTTTTAAAACTGAAGTTTATAAAAAGTTATTTAAGACCGACCATCAGTCAAGAGCGGATCTCCATAGACTCCTTAGTATTAGATGAAATTGATATTCACCAGATTATAAAAAGATTTTTGAACTGAAGGCACGAAAAGTAAATTTTCTATGAATTGGGAGTTTTATGCTTATACCTTTAGCTTTTCATGTTATTACACCAAAGATGTTTTTCATTCAATCAATTTAAGCAAACTTACTTTGTTTGTTTTCCTGTTGTGTCTGTAAGAATTTTTAATAATTTTTTTTGTTACAATAAATGATTGTTTATTTAATGACTTAAAAAAATGGCGTGCTTTTAGCGGCACTAAAATTTTTGCACACAGGCGCCAATACATGTCGGCGCGGCACTGGAACTCCTCAACCCCTCTTGTCACATCTTGTCTTACTAAGCGATACCCCGCCTGTTATGCGAACGTATTTGATGATAGCAATAAAAAACGATTAACCTCTTTTTTCATCTTGGGACTGTCCACGAAGGCTAAAGCCTAAATACTAACGTACCGTGGGTGTCTGAAGTGTGGTAATTGGAAGTTTATTCATACGAGACTTAAATATTTGGAGATTTGGAGGAAAAGAAAAAATTCAAATTACTTTTTATTTCCTAATTTCAGATATTTGACGCTTCTAACTTATAAGTTATTTATTAAACAATCTTTATAGTGGGACGAAACCTTTAATTTATATGATAAGCTAATTAAAAGAATGATCAAAATACGCTAAAAATGTTAACATCATAATATGAAATAATACTTTTTCGGAGGTCCGAATCCAAATCCGTCTTCGCGGATCTAGACACTATTGATCCGTATCCGTATCTGCGTATATACATTTTTATCAATCCGGCACATTACTGGTTATATCCAATATCTACTTCCAGTATTTTGTTGACAAATATTTTCTATGTTTTCTACCTGATTTTTGTTAAATTATGGGATTTTAAAATTGGACGCGTATTTAGGGTGTGCAAAAGTACATTAAAACATTTTGTGAAGACACCTAACTAAAATAGGTAGATTTTTTTGTTATAAGTAGATGCTACGAAATTACGTTTTTGGTGTCGCTATAAAGTTAAATTAAAAATTAATCATCAGTAAACATTTAGGACTTGGCTTAAATCATTAACCTATTACAACAAAAAAAAAACGATAATGGTTAGTAAATTTAAAAAAAAAAGTAGCACAGGAAGAATACTTAAAAATGTCAAATGGCCTTTTTTAAAAAATGAATTTGGACTCTATCTAATACCGTTGCTATTCGGCAAAATTTACATAATCAGTATCGCAAATTTTAATTGATGAATTAAGAATTAAGAGAATGATGCATCCAATACTTGGCCTTCACGTTTCCCAAATTTAAATACGTGTAATTTTTTAGAAGGCACTCTTAAAAAAAAATTTTCATGACTCCAATGAACACTCCTTAAGATTTACTGACACTTTTTTTAAATACAAGAAACTTTTTTATAATCTTTGGATATTAGACAGAATTCAACTTTATTTTTTAAGAAGTGTTATAAGGTCTATTTTTCAAACTGGTAGACATTTTACACATTTTATTAAGTAACCTTTTTTTGCATTGTTTTTTTTTAATAAGTTACTTTTGATATTTGTTTAAGAACGATTCTAAATATATCCAGTAATGACGTCACTTTATAAACTTTTACTTTTAACCTATCACTATATCACTGAAAACGTTATTTTACAGTTTCTGGCTACATACTAAAAAAATTTTATAATTACTAAGTACCTACATTTAAAAAAATTTAAAGGAAAATCAATATTACTTAAAACTTTTGTCGATTGGTCTGACGATTTTGATGTCCGAAATCTGTTATAAAAGGCCTAATATCAGTATTAGCACTCTTTTAGGGCACACATGCATTTTACGTACTATCATAAATTATGTTTTATAAAATTATATGAAAATAGAAAATAATTATATAATAAAATTAATAATATACTTTAATGAAAAATAAATATTTTATTATAGTACCTAAAAACAAATCAATTTTATAAAGAATTAAAATTTTTTTATAGCTTTTTATGATTTTTGTTACTATTATTGCAAAAGCAAACTAGCGCTTTATAATAATATATAAGTTTCACAAATAATGTATAAATATCGTTATTCTGGAGAAAATCCAAATAATCTTTCTTTTTAATTGAAAACAGAATAAACTAAGTATAAAAAAAGATAAGTTTTTTGAGTTATGTCACTTTTCTTACGGGATGACGATATATAATTTTATTTTAACAATTAGACATTTTTGGATTCAGAAACCTCTGTTGTGTAGAATAGTCCGTTTACCGATACCAATTCCGATTAAAGCAAAATAATTATCTCTTTCGCAAAATAATCGACAATTTTCTAATATTATCATTCTTTGTAATCTAATACACAATATTAACATCATAACAATATCTAATTACTATATTTTAAACTGTTTATTATTTAGTCGTAATTAACGTGTTCTCTTAAACATATTATTAATCCTGTCTAATTAGGTACTGTTGTGTAAAAGTAAATTACTTTATAATTTTTTGATTTTAAGGCAACCATGTGGTACTAGAAGTAATTAATTATTTCGTAGTAGTCGAGCATTTGTTTTTAAAATTATTAGAAAATTGACAGATATGTTTTATATTGTTCTGGCGGATTTATGTATTAAAGAATCTATTTGCGGATTCGCCAGAAACTGATGGCCGTTATTAACATTACAGAACGCCTAAAACAAAATAACGAAATAACCCCAAAATACCCCTTAACAGTTAAAATATCCAATGACTTTTTAAGGGCAAGACCACCACTGTGCTTAAAGTAAAATTAATCCAAAAGAGCCTTCTGACACCTAAAGAACAATTGAAATTAAAAAACAATTATAATTCTGACACAAAAAACTTAAGATATTCTGTGAGCCTCTTGAAAATTTACGATGTAATGTCGTAAATTATATATTGTTCTTATGACAGGTACATTTATTATTTTAAAAAATAAGAAAGGTAGTGAATTAGTCTCCTCTAGTCCGATATATGGCAAACAATTTTGAGTAGGTTCTTGGGCATTTGTGTAATTGTCCTTGAAGGATCCCTAAACATAAAAGTCAAGGTCTCGCTGGCGGGTAGCGGCCCCCTACCAACCCTTGAATTAAAAATTAATTATGTCATATCTCTTTTAAATCATTTCAAATCATTTTCTTAAGTATTCTTTTAGATTATGTGGGAAAATACTAAAGACGGCAATTTTACATTATTTTTAAGTATGAGCGCAACCCGAGACATGACCCTAATTAATTCTCGTTGGATGACCCTAAAAGAGTTTTGGTTTTTAATAAAAATATCCTACCCATACTACAATATTTAATATTTACTTCATAAGGGTGAAAAAGGCCTTTAAACGGTACTGACTAATAAAAATGTAACCAATATTTGCATTTCCATACACATTCACAAATATTCGCATTTTTCTTGACATTCTCATTTGCATCCACGTTTGCAAAATTCATGCGAATATGAATATCAGCGAAAAAAGAATGTGAAATTATAATTAGGTAATTAAAACAAAAAATATTAGTCCACTATAATTTTTATTAGAAAAAAAAGCATTGTCCCACTGTTTCGTTTATTCGATACTATCAGCGACATCTGTTTAATGTCAGATTTAGTACTTTGGTAAGAAAAAAATTCCAATGCAAGTGCTCCAGCTGCATCCTGTTTTTCCTTTTCGCACTGTTTCAATTCAGAAAACTCAGTTTTATGCATTGACTTTAAATTATTTCTTATAGCCGTTTTGGTTCTTCCTTTTCTCGAATATTCCTTACACAACTTGTGTTTAGCTGGTTTAGCATCAAAAAGTGTAAAAAAGTCCATATTTCACTAGAATTTGATTAGTTACTTAGGCATCGGTTCGGTGGCTTTGCTGTGAGGCAATTGCCAGCTCTCCCTATTCCAGACACACGTTGTTGTCAACGTGAGCGTTCCCGAGCTTTGTAGGTGGAACTTCTAGATAAACGAGTTCTGTAACCCCCAGAAGTTCCGAAATTTTAAAAAATTTAAACTTTTCAATCCTTCTTCAAATCGATGCAAGGCACAATTAACGATAATCCGACCAAGAACTGCTACTGTTATTGCGTGCAACCAATTTGCTGTCAGTCTGACGTCTCACGCCGCGCGCACAACTAATCCTCCGCCATTAGAAGGACACCTCGTGCACGACACTAATGCAAAAACGACAGAAATTCTAGGCCTCAACCACTCACAGCGCTTAGCCTCAGAAGAAGGACCCGTATAATTGGCGGCGAATTCCCCTTCGATTTTCACGAGCAAAAACACGGTTTTCTGCGCCACTGCAGTCGCTTGCCACGAAAAAGCCGGAACTTCCAAATACGTGACTTCACTTGGTGAAAGTCGAAACGGAACTGAAAATTTGATAATTTTAACAAACAAATTATTCGCATGACGCACTCTAACATCAAAATTCACTTATTTCGATAACAACCGACCTCTCGGATATGTTCGAATAGGCTCGGCAATTTTCCGAAAAAGTGCGTGCGCCCCGTGCGGTCAGCTGCCAATGTATACATAAACAAATTGCGCCAAATTTAAAAACTGAATATTTGCAATCGCAAATATCGGCGGCAAATATTCGCATTCGCATTCGCAAATGCCTAACAATTGACATTCATTACATCAGTACTGCCCAATTAATCGGTAAATTAAATTAATTTTTATAAAAAATATCTTAATATGTAAAGACAGGTAACACTTTATCTGTCCTACCAAGACAATACGCATCTAAACTCGTCAGACTTTATGTGAAAGTGCGTAACCTATGGTACCTGTAAGGTAATTTTATGCGAAGAGGTGTGTCTTGTTTTATGATAAAAATAACCTACTCACACTAGATTATTTATTACTTAATAGCGAGACAAAATTCGTGACATGTTGTTTTTACCAACGCAAAGATCAGTTTTTTTGATAAAGTCCTGCCCAGATATACAGCGAATAAAACAATAATGTTGAAGGACTCTGTAGGTTAGACTATTGATGTTGGAAATTTGATTACTTTATATTTAATCTTCTTTCTACAAAAATTAAATTATTTTATGACCTAATAACACTCAGAGAAAAAATTTGATACAATTTTTTTTAAGTTAGTTTAAAATACAACCGAAGTTACAGCGTAAACCACTTGTTTAAACATCAACCACATGCTTTCCTAGTTTTTATCAGAATTGTACACAAAAAGGATACTTTCGTAAAATAAAGAAAAAACAGAAGTTTCAGTATTTATGTGTATACAGGGTGTCCTGAAAATACATGATTTAAGTAAATCAAGTGATATCTGAATTGCCTCGTTTAGACGAAAGAGAGCGTACAAATTTTAAAAAAGATTGGTTTTTTGATATTTTTTTTTAAACGTGGTAATGATTTCAATGTTTTTTGGTGTATAGTCAGAAACTACAAAAGAAGGTTTCTTAATGGTAAAGCGGTAGGTTATTAAAAAAGTGAAAATTTATAATCATCAATAAATATTTATTTTAATTTTTTTATCATCAATGATATGAAAGCCCAAATATTTTTTATCCGGTAACTGAATGTTTTAATTATTTTTTTTACTGGTTACAGCAATTGCTTAAAGAAATGAAGAAAAAAATACATTTAAAAATAATTGTTTAAGTGACTTTATTGCTATGACATTATTTAATAAATTTAACACTAACAATAAAAATAACCCTAAATGCCGCTTCTGCCAAATATCAAGAAATTCTTTAACAATTTACAAGCATTAAAAATTCAAAAATTAAACTTTCCCGCGAAAAGGGTATCTACGTCACCTGTGGCTAACCACACCTATTCACAACGCCTGATCGACAGAGGCGACCGCACGGGCCTCTTAAACGAACTAAAATACTGACTCCCATAAGCGCCTATGTAATAAAAATGCAAACTCATGTTATTTGTCAACTGTCACTGAGTTGATTTAGTCGATTTAGTTTGGTAAATAGCGATGTGAAGTGTTTTTAATTCCTTGTAAGTATTCTAGTTCTTTTTTGACATCTGGAGGTCTATCTGCAAACATTTTGCATACTAATTTTGACAGATATTTGAATGGATTTATTAGAAATTTCTACTAAAACCATTCGCATGTCTGTCAAATTTTGAATGCGAAATATTTGCAGAATAGGGCCCCTGTGGGCAAAATTTTAATATAAGATCCCAGACCAACATTTGATTTTTTTAAAAATATTTTTCTGACGTGCTGACACCGACCTTAAAAAAAGTGTGTGTCCCTAATTTGTTTCGTACCCACTTTTAGTTTCGTTTTTGTAGGATAATTTAGTGTAAATAAAAAAATATATAATTTCATAATATTGAGTTTTGTTAGTCGTTTTATTTTTGTTGAAATAACCTATCTATTTCGTAATTTTTAGTTTTAAGTAAAAACTGGGATAAACAAAACAAGTAGACTTTAAGGACAACATCGAATAAAATCCGAAACGTTTATACCGGTCATTTTGAGCAGATAATAATTATTGGATGTAATCGTAGATACAAACGTAGTCCATACAAGGAAGTTTGAAGGAATATGGAAGCCCAATGCTATGGCCTATTTGATCAAAAAATGTCCAGCCCGCTATAAACATAACTGTCATGAGTGGCCCCCGCGATTCTGCACAGTAACATAATTCTACGAAATTTTATTGTGTGTTGCCTACCTGCACACTGATAAATTAGTGTGTAGGTACAACACACTATACTTTTATCAGAGCCGTAGTACCGTTTTCTGTACGCCGGCGCGGCGCGTATGAAACCATATCCACTATGTACCGTCGTCGTCTCATCAACCCTTCCAAGCGAATTACATGTTTCGTTGTCGTTTGTACCTTATTAAATTCGATTGTTTTGCTTTGTGCTGTTTTATTTTGTGGTTGCAGAAGTTTTTTGTATTAATAAAAACCTTCCTAATTTAGTGATTAGTGTTTATTAAATTGTGACTGTTATTTTGTGTTGATTGTTTGTTACTTATTATATCGTAACACACGTGTCTAGAGGTTGTATGGTTTTGTCTTGCAAAACCAAGGGTAACATAACCGGCATTTTTTACATTGGGTAAGTATTTTTTATATTAAAATTAGGTGCTTCTTATGAAGCCCAACATTAGGTAACATAATAAATAATAATATATCAATTATAAATTATAGAAAATGAAAATGTTATGGGCAATAGCAGTAAGAAAAGTAAGGTAATCTCAACTATCTTTTAGATGAATATCACAATGTTTGTGTATTTCGGTGGATCATTAAAAAGAAATTGGGTTTACACTTACTGGTACTCATATTTCATTTAATAATCTAGTACATCTTTTTAAAGGATCAAAATTATCAATGACTGGGTAGACCAGGCAAATTTTAATATATACAGGTCCCTCTAATTAAATGAAAAAAAGTACAATTTTATGTTAAAGCTCCTTTTTGCTTCTTTTGTATTAGTTTATTAAGAAATTATATTTTTCTTAAACTTACATTATCAACATTTTAAGGTCGACATACTGTAAGCACATAGGTACTATTTAACGGATACTGTTACATTGGATAACTACCAAAGTTTACTAAACATTTTTAACCACTGTTATCCTGTCTAATGAATCTTTTTTATTAGTAAAAACTATATGCCTAAAAAGCAGTTATAAAAATTTTCACCTTTTAATGGACAACCAGAATCTTAGAATATTTTACTAAATTCGGTGTAGATAGAGATAAACTGCATGAGGTGACACTATTTTTTGTACTTTTATACAAATTATAAATTTATAAAATATTGTATGATCCTAAAACACAAACAACCTGTTTACAGTATGGTAAGTTTTTTTTATCCTTGCTGATTTCAAAGACTTTTTGCATACAGAGGCGTTGATTACAAAACTAAAGTAAGTTTTTTTCGACAACCTTTTATTTTTCAGATATCGATCCTTAAATAAGATAATTAGATTAAACTCATTTACACTACCTTGCTCTTTTTTATCACAAAATTGGTGATAGGCACATAAACATACAATGTTGAAATTTATTTTAAAAAATCGTGTTGTCATTTATTTTACTAAGATTTTTGGTAAAAATACAAAACTCCCAAAAATATCGACAAGTTAAAGCGAAGGCTGTGAAGTGGCGCCCTCTGTTCTTTCCATATTAAATCAGATGATATAAAATCCAATATTACACAATAATTTTAAATATTCTATAATAGTATCGTTTAATAACCAACAATTATGTGCAAAAATTAAAAAAAACAGTTAAAGTACAGTTAGTTTGAATTTGACATTTGATGTCAAGTTTATACATGGTAACAAAGAATTATGGAAGTCCGGACCTGAACTACTATTTATTGCGCAAAAACGGCGGGGCCAATTCCCCTATTCCCGCTGCCCTGCACGCCAATTTTGTTCTACAGCATTGGCCTTTCATATACCTTCAAACTTCCTTGAGTCCATATCATAAAAAGTACTGAACCGATTTTAATGAAATCTTTACTGTTTCCTTAGTTAAAGTGAATGTAAGCTAATAAAAAAATGGCCACAATACGATTAATCGTTTCGGAGAAATGCATGGGCAAACATACATACACCTAAAATTGTGTATATGCCTTGTGGAAGCCCTTGTAGATTAGCATTTGTAAAAATATTACAGTTTTAATAATATCACATACATACGTGTCAAATTAATAACCTCCTTCTTTTGAACTCGGTTAAAAGTAAAGAGGTGGAAGTTTTACACGCAAAATTCCCTAAATAAATGAAGTCATTATTATTCCTTATAATTTTTCTAAATTTTAGTTCGTTGCCTTTTGCTTATATTTTAACTTTAACTTAGGATATTCAGCTATCCATTGTACATTTTTTCTAAAAGATCCTACTGTACTCGGTCCTTGCTTCTGACAATGCAATTAAAACAACAAATTACGTGTTGCCTAAAGACAAAACTAACATTACGTAACTCCAAAGCCAATAATTTAATTAGATAATTAACAAAACTCGTTATCCAAACGCCTAAAATCTCAACTCTCTAAATTACATCCCATTAAGTTACCACGTGCAGGAAGCATTTAAATTTAACAATGGAGTTGATTAAAAATTCAAGAACCTTAAGTCAACTCGGGAAATATTAGACATTTTGAGTTTAAAAATATACGAAGACGCAGACATGCTTTCAGGTTTTAAAAAACGTGTGGCGTGTCCTACTTATAAAAACATAAAAAAAGACAAACATCTAAAGGTATGAACACACTGAAAAAACAAACAAGAACAAACATTAGCGAACAAACGTTTTTCTTCAGGTATGTACACACTGAAAAAACAAACAAGAACAAACATCAGCGAACAAACGTTTTTCTTCAGGTATATACACTCTGAAAAAACAAACAAGAACAAACATCAGCGAACAAACGTTTTTCTTCAGGTATGTACACACTGAAAAAACAAACAAGAACAAATATTCGTTCTTGTTCACCTTGTTCGTATGTGTTCTTTGTTTATTGTTCGCGTTTTTTTGTCCACATAGCGCAATCAAATATTTGTTCACTCTTGTTTGACCAGTTGGAAAAGTTATGGATGACGACGAACAAAATTTATTTTTCTTTTAGTATGTACACATTGAAAAAACAAACAAAAACAAACATTCGTTCTTGTTTGTATGTTGTTTTTGTTTATTGTTCGCTTTTTCTGTCTACATAGCGCAACCAAATATTTGTTTACTCTTGTTCGACTAGTTGGAATAGTTATGGATGACCATAAAAACAAAAATTCTCTTTGATGTACCGACGTCCACTGGAACATGTGTGAACAAGTCTACACTAAAGAAAAACGTTTGTTCGCTGATGTTTGTTCTTGTATGTTTTTTTGGTGTGTACATACCTTTAGACATTTTAGACGCAGACATACTTTCAGGTTTTAAAAGACGTGTGGCGTGTCCTACTTATAAAAACATTAAAAAAGGCAAACATATAAAAAATACAAAAATACCGACCTTTTCAGGGTTTTAATATTTTTTGGAAAAAAAGTATTGTAACTTTCTTAGTATGACCATGCTGTTTCTTTTAATACGAGCGTTCGATGGACCTTAGAAGTGAAAATAAACCATACTTAAAAAGTTGTTTCAAATTTTTTTTTATTTTTCTTAGTAAGTACAAGTTATAACTAACTCTATCATCTATTTTGCAAGTTTAAATGACCATTTGCGAGAAAACAACAGTCAGATAACGGTGTTTTGGCTAACTCCAAGGAAGTTTAAAGGAGTATGGAAGGCCAATGCTGTAAAACAAAATTGTCCAGGCGTGGAGGGCAGCGGGAATAGGGGAATCGGCCCCGCGGAGTTTGCATAATGAATCGTAGGTCAGGTCCGGACTTCCATAATTCTTTGTTACCATGTATAAAGCTAACATAATCAAATGTCAAATTTAGACTAACTATACGTTCACTTTTTTTTGCACAACATTGTTGGTTAATAAAGGAAACTATTATAGAATATTTAAGATTATTGTGTATTATTGATAACATAAACAAATTTAACAAGAAGTATAGAATTTTTTACATAAGAAGTTTTGTTATATAGTCACGACAGTCCACCAAGGCTGAGGCTTTAATACTAACGCACCGTTAAGTGTGATAAAGGGGAGTTTATTTACACCAGACCTCAATATTTGGAAAAGGAAAAACTTCTGCGGATAGCAGATTCCATTCTAAACACTCTGGGGATGATGATTCGCCACTTGCAGTACGTTTGACGTCTTTTAAAATGACATGACTTTTTGGGACTTTGTGTATCTGCTTAAAAATTTAAAACATCGCTCATTCCAACTTTAAAAAAAAAAAAAGTTATAGGTATGTACTTTGTTGGAATCGTTAGAACTAACCGATAATCGCGTTTAAAATTTTCAATTTAATACGTTCGTTAAGACTCACAAATTTTTATTTTTACTGTAGGCTTTAGGGCTTTGACTGAAATATAACCTATGAATGACGCTTTTAAAATGTCTGTTAAATATTGTGTTGTTATTCGCAAAAATCAAAAAAATAAATAAATAAATAAACTGGTACACCCTGTAACTCATTTATTATCAACTTTTGGACTGAGCTTAGCTAAATCCAATAAATTGACCCAAGAAATCTGCTGTTGCGTTCTGTACCGTTGTTTATGAACCAACCTGCGATTTGTATTAAGTGTACTGTTGTTTGTTTTTTCTAAGAAATTGTTCCGCAAAAACAAAAAACGCATTAATGAACTCGGTAGTACTGCAGTATATTCAGATTCTTCTTACACTGTAGGTTAAATTGCTTTCCTAAATAAATGATTATGCGGAGAGAGTGAATGTTGAATGCATTCCCAACTATCGCTATAGGGCTTATATCATCTTTAAATTTTAAATATTTGTAGCAAATAGCTGTTTTCGATACAAGTTGCGGAATAGTTGTATTTTATGCACGCAACGTAAAGATTGACAATACGTCAAGTGCCTAAAACATTAAGTTCACAACTTGTATTAACAAGTTTTTTCATAAAATCTTTTTATTACAATCATCAAACTTTGACGAATTTGACATATGTATGACATATTTATTTTATTTTAAACTTAAAAAAAATATTCTTATTTATAAATTTAAAATATGTGCAGATCATGGATGTATCTAGAAGATGCCAACTAATCGTTAGTTCAACAGAGATACGCTAGACGTTTAAAAAAAACAGAAATATTTAAACATAGTGGACAGTGAGTGTGGGAAACAATAATCATCCCCTTGACCAGAAAAAAACCTTAGAGGAATTTAAATGTCCCGTTTTCAACATGACTTTAAAGAAGTCAAATACCTAGAAATCATTTATAGTTAAAAAATTGCCTGGAAATCACAGGCAGTATCACTCAAAAGTCAAAAAGTGCCTTGAAAAGATATAGGAAACTATGTGGAAAAAATCTGGGGACCTAGACCCATAATACCAGTAATTGAAGAGGCTCGGTAGGTAAACTTTTTTTCTGAGTTGAAGAAGTTAAAAGAACATTGCAATTAGCTTCTATAAAATAGCTTTAGACTGGTTAACAATACATATATCTGCCCAAAAGGAAATTGGAATGTACAACTAGCTGACTGTGGCTTTGCTCCAAGGCTATAAAGGCCACCCACAAAACAAAAAAGCAAGCAGATTAGCCAAGGAAGACTTAAACAAAGAGATGGTACGACCATATTTCTGGTCGCATTTAAAACATCCATCGAAAACAGAACTGGACAGACTACCTGACCCACAGCCGCAAGTAGATGGTTGTAGGTCATCTTACAGGACACTCTAGAGTAAATAAGCACATGAAAAGAATGTATTTAACAGAAGAGAGCCAATGCAAGTAATATTATGTGGAAGAAACACCTAAGCATATGTGGTACCAATGTGAGGCGCTCTACAAGGTCAAGTTTGTAAGGGTCGGCGAAAAAGAGTCAAAGCCGACAAGGTAGATAGAGGAGCGTCTTTCATGTTATGTTATGGAAACTACATCAAAAGACGGGTCTTGACAGGATACTTAAAAACAACATAAAGGGACTACAATAAAGGTTTTAATGTTGGAGTTGAGGAAGACCAATATACCCAACCCTATTAAAAATAAAAATATTTATTTTTTAAATAATATATGCCCTGTATGGCCAATAAATATTATTTTTTGTCAAAAGCAATATAAATAAAGGTTATATTAGTAAATCCGAAAATTAAATGATTTTAATCGAAAACCACATAATTAATGAGAATATATATTAAACGACTTTTTGCCGGAACTAAATATTATGCATTTATATTATGATCTCCAAAAGATAAATTGTAATTCTAATGAGTAATTTCCGGATATGAAGTCAAATACAGCGTATTAAAGATTTTTATCTAACGCGTTAAATCTTAATTTAAATTGTAATATCCGTTTAACTGCTCTAGATTAACTTGCTATTATTAACTAGTAACCTATCTTAATGATTTAAGTCTTGGCTGTCATATCCATTCACTATATTATGAGTAATAGGTTACCAGATTTCGGATTAAATTAATTATTTATTTTTATGCACAGATATTTTAAATCAGTATGGTGAATTTTAAAACCTTAATGTCATTGGTTCATTAATTTAAACATTTTTTAATTTTAGCGCGCTTTAAACACTACTTGTTTCGCATAGCTAATATTTTAAAGCTCTTTGGCAAGTTTTAGATTATTGCCTTGACTTATCTAGGGCTTTTGATCTAGTCCGACTTGATGCGCCCCTAACGAATTTTCTTTTTGCGGTCTTTTACCCAGACTTGCACTTTGTTTTTAATTTACATATATTTGTTATAGTAGATGGTCACTTTTCTCACACGCGGTATGTAGATTATGAGAAAGATTTCAGCATATTTTCCCTCCTATCAAAAATTTCCTTATCGGTTCATATAAAGGTATGAGATTAGGTATGTAATTTCACTTAAGTATTCTAATTACCGGAGAACTGAGAATTTAAAATGCAAACAGAATTTTATTCCATTCATTGAACTTAGCAGCAATTTCAACTTTATATTTAGTCTGAAGGTTATGTTCTACCTACAGACCAAGGTATACTAAGAAAGAAGACATGAGATCCGCCCCCCCCAATTTTCCATGCAGTGAAAGAGAAGAACTTTTACCAAAGACAGTTACGTAAAATAGGGTCAAAGTTCCTATCCAAAAATCTTAACTTCTTAAAGTATTGACACCTAAAATTAAACCATGTGACTTTTTGAGTTGGCAAGTTTTTTACTAATCTGTGAGTGTTAAAGAAAAAACTGCCTGAATTAATGAAAAAACAAAACATTTATAGTTTGTCTCAAAGTATACCGTGTTAGCTTTTGCCTTCACTTATGGATTATATCTGCCGACAACAATAAAACTGCGGATCAGTAGGTATTAAAAGACAGAACATTAGGGACGGACTCTATTAGATTTATAATTTATTATTTATTTAGGTAAGTATAAATATATGCAAAGTTTTAATAAATTTACAACTATATTATCTATTCATAATACATAATTACATTTTTAATCAAAATCGAGTATCTAAATGTAATTATGTTTCACTATCAGAGTCATCATTGAGATTAATCACAATAGGATTTATGTTGTTTTGTATAGAAATGTAAGAGGCCTCAATTTTTATAATGTGCTGTACTGAATTTTTATCAAATTTATAACACAGGGCCTTAAAGTAGGACTTAAAGGTTGTGAGCCACAATAGACCGATCGTTCGCGGTAGAAGGGTGCTATACCCACTCACTTTAAACCTACCTACCTACCTAAACTAGGTGTAACATTTTCTGGTCTAATCTTTAATTTTACTTGGTTCCACAAATGCTCTATGGGGTTAAAATACAGTGATACGGAGGAAGACGTAAGACAGTATACCCTGCCTGTTCAGCCAAATTATCACATACATATTGTTTTTTAATTGCATATGAATTTAGGACTTCGAAAAGTTGCGCTATTTTTAACATGAATTTAAAATAAATATTATTTTCTAACAAATATTCCTGGATTTCAGTTTTTGAAATTGATGAAGCTGGTGCTTTGTGTAGCAGACGGCTGTGGTAGCTTGCGTTATCCATGACAATAACACTGTTGTTTGGAATATTTTTTAAAAGATAATTTTGAAACCAGTTTTTAAAAAGTTCTGCACTTGTATCCTCATGATAATCCAAGCTAGAATCATTAATATTCTTTGCAGACAAAAGCAAGCAGATTGGGACAAAGCCGTCTTCTGAACCAGCGCGTATTATGGTAATGCGTTTTCCTTTATTTAAAGGGTGGCATGGCTAATATTTATATTGGTTTCGTCTTCGTCTAGTTTCTTTCTTAGTTTATCCAACTCCGCTTTCATAAAGACAATATATTTTTTTCTTATTAGGTCCTGATCACTAATAATAATAATATTCCTTATCAATGATATTAGAATTTTTGTAAGTAGACTGATTTCTTTTAAAGCTTCTTATTAAATTAGTCCTTTACTGATTAAAGTTTCATACACATTTTTCACAACCTGTTTTGCATCTAATGACAAATGATTTCGACGCGACATAGTTATATTCTCGTAAAACAACTTTTTCGAAACGCACAGTAAAAACTGTTATATAACACTGCCACTAAAATATTTGCCGAAAAATTAATAACCTAATGGTCAATACTCAAGAAATACCTGGCCCACCCCTGCCATTATGAAATAATGGTTTAACCAATAACAATAGGTAATAAAATCGTTAAAGTTTTATTGGGGTGTTGTCCGTCAAAAGCCATAGCGATAGGCTATACAACAGATAGATCATTAAAAAACTTGCGAAGCCAAAAAAGAACTTGATCTAATTTTTTTATCTCAGTACTTTAAGAGGCCAAGATTTTTGGATAGGAAGTTGGTCCTTATTTTACATTAATGTTTTTGGTATGATTATACACAACAGGAAAGCTCTTGCATGTTTATTATTAATATCTACCAAAACACAAAAAACGCATCGCAAATAAATATGATATTAATAAATGTCTGGCATGCAAAGAATAAAGATGATTGCCTTGAACCGGCGACGTCCTGAGGCGATCAAATTTGCCTCTTCGTTGATTTTACCTTCAAACTGCCTGTTTCCTATTATTTGTAGTCCTATTGTTAAAGTAAACGTATTCCTGCATGGTTTATTATATTCAGTACATTAATTTTGATGGAGATTTAATAATGGCACCTACATTTATATTTCGACGAGTGATTAGTAGCCTCATATATTATGGGCTTTTGATTAAGCCAGTGGCCATTCGTGACCTCTAAAATAAATTCACATATTATAAGAATTTAAAACATAAGTGAACTGTAATTATTAATTTACATAGGTAGCAAGGCATACTATTTACCTGACCAAATGTGAATTATTCCTAAGTAGTTCCTTGTCTTCTTTAAAAAGAATTGCAGTTAATTAATTTATTTTAAATTATCTTAGAAGAGATGCGTTGTTTTTAGAATGCACCACAAGGTTATGTAACGAGGACTAAATCGGACAATATTTGTAGCTTCCCTTGTATTAAAAAAAAAGTGAAATAGTCATCTTGTTTATTGTTTTTCGTAAAATCTAAAAGAATACTTTCAAATATTATATGTACTGGTAAAACTAATGAGGTATGACATACAATTAACATTTTCTAAATGGGATATCTTATTTATTGGTTTGTTATTAAAAGCGACTCGTTTTTTATACGTTTTAATAAAAAGGATTTTGTATTTACTTTTAGTAACAGAATTATTTTAATTATATCTTTCGCCTTTACCAGTATGGATTAAAATTAATAATAAACTCTAGACTTTTTCCAATTTAAATTCTAATAAGAATTAAATTAATTCTGTTGCTACTAAAAATAAATACGCAATCCTTTTTGATAAAACATAACGAAAAAAATAGGGCGCTTTCAAGAACAAACCAATAAATAAGGTGTTTCATAAAGAACGTGTTAATTTCTTTCTCTTTTGTTTCAATCCAAATTATTTTCCTAAGTATTTTTCAGGATTCTACATTTTATTTTAAAGGAGTATTTGCAAAGCTGGGAAACTTCATATTTTTAAAATTTGTTTAAAGTTCCTGCGGTTAAGACAAAATATTCCCATGATATGTTTGACAATAAACTGGCTATGGTTCTAAAAATGATTTATGTTACTTTAGAGAAGGTCAACTTAATCAAAATCATCTAAACACCGCGTACTTAACTCACTCGACTTCCAACAATTAACTAAGCAAGGTAAGCAAAAAAATCTTTTGATCCACATAAGCAGGTAAATGACACTACGATATTTGAAATTTTCTGACACCTATTCTGACTATCTTTTCTTTAAATTTGACATGTGTATTTTATTAGATACTTAAACAGTTTTTCTTCTCAATACGCCACGTCATGAAGGTGATTTATATAAAATATACATAGATAGGACAAGGAAGTTTGAAGGTTAATGGAAGCCCAATGATATGTCCTATTTGATCAAAAAATGTCGGGCCCTTTATGAAAATAACTGTCATGAGTAGGCCCATACGATTCTGCGCAGTAACAAAATTCCACGAAATTTTGTAATGTTCTGCCTACCTACACACTGATAAATCAGTATGTAGGTAGGCAACACATTATACTTTTGACAGAGCCGGAGTCCCGTTTTCGTGTGCGACGGTGCGGCGTTTAAGAAACCATACCCGCGCTGTGCCGTTGTCGTCTCATCAACCCTTCCAAGCGAACTACATGTTTCGTTGTCGTTTGCGCCGTATTAATTTCTGTTGTTTTGCCTTGTATGATTTTATTTTGTGGTTGCAGAAGTTTTTTGGATTGATAAAAACCTTTTTATTTTAGTGATTAGTATTTATTAAATTGTGAATATAATTTTGTGTTTATTGGTTGTTACTTACAATATCGTAACAAAATGCCTGAAGGTTGTATGGTTTTCTCTTGCAAATCCAATAAATGCAAACATACCCGGAATACCCCTAATTTAAAAAACAAGCACAGGTCAATGCAAAAATCACTTTCACAAGATCTTAAACTAATCTTGAATTGGGGCTTCAAAAATATTGTCCAGTTTAATTCTCCAAGACCCAGTCATCTTCAGTGTCGCGAAAGGAAGGTATTTAATCATTTTGGCGTTACTTTTGAGAATAACCTCAACTGGCACAAACTTATTACATCCATAGCCTCAGCTGCTTTAAAAAAGCTTGGTTTTCTCTTTCTATCCAAAAAGTATTTCTCTCCGTCTAATCTGTATATGCTGTATGTATTCCAAACTAGACCATATTTAAAATATTGTTATCATGTCTGGGGAATGACGTTTTCTACAACTCTTGTTATCCTTGATTCCATTCAAAAAAGATATGTTCGTCTTATAAATAATCCCACGCTTACAGAAAAGCTTCCTTCTCTTTCCCACCGACGGGCTGGAAGGGGTATGTTGCATTTTTATAGGTATTTTCACGGCTTCTGCTCCGAGGAGTTGGTAAATATAATTCCTCTGACAGCTCCCAACGGAGCAACAAGTAGTGCCACTTTTATGCATCATTTTACAGTCCAACTTAAGAGGCCTCGAACTTCCCACTTTCTTTGTTCCGTTGTAATCAGAGTGTCTAGACTGAAATCTGCTATCCGCAGAAGTTTTTCTTTATTCAAATACTTAAGTCTTATGTAGATAAACTCCCCTTTACAACACTTAACGGTACGTTAGTATAGAAGCCTTAGCCTTGGTGGACTGTCTGACGATAAAAAATGCTTATGTAAAAAATTCTATACTTTTCGTTAAATTTGTTTATGGTACCTGCATGAGGTGACACTATATTATTGTATTTTTATACAAACTATAAATTTATAAAATATTGTATGACCCTAAAACACAACCAACCAGTTCGAATTATGGTAAGTTTTTACTTTTCTTCTGATTACAAATCTAAAGTAAGTTTTTTTTGACAGCGTTTTATTTTTCAGATATTGATCCTTAAATATGATAATTAAATTAAACTCATTTACATTATCTTGCCCTTCTTTTATCACAAAATTCGTGATAAGTACATGAAACTATCAGACAGTGTTTAAAATTTATTTTAAAAAATCGTGTTTTAAAATATTTTATCAAGATTCTTGGTAAAAATACAAAACTCTCAAAAATAACAACCATTTAAATAAAAGGCTGTGAACTGGCGCATTCTTTTCATATAAAATCAGATGATATAAAATCCAGTACTACACAATAATTTTAAATATTCTATAATAGTTTCGTTTAATAACCAATAATGTTGTGCAAAAATAAAAAAAACAGTAAAAGTATAGTTACTTTGAATTTGACATTTGATGATGACAACTTTATACATGGTAATAAAGGTTTATGGAAGTCCTGACCTGACCTACTGCTTATTGCGCAAATTCCGCCGGACCTATTCCTCTATTCCCGCTGCCCTGCACGCCTGGACAATTTTGTTCTACAGCATTGGCATTCCATACACCTTTAAACTTCCTTCAGATAGGATCGTATAATGGAATTATACTTGAAAAAAACTGTCTATATTAGTGAAAAAAAAACATTAATTAATGCAGACAGATCAGCAAAAAACTTACCAAAAAAGAGTTCAACAAAATTGTGGACACAACTTGATCTTATTTTAGATCTCAGTAGTTTAAGAAGCCGAGATTTTTGGATAGGAACTTGGCTCCTATTTTACATAAGTATTTTTGGTGGGATACTTATTTTATTTACTGTTATTTATCGATATTCACTAACGTATTTTTTTTTAATTTCAGATCCCAAAAAAAATATTTTCAAATCATTTTTTTCTGTAAAGTCTTATTTACTTATTTTAAACGCTGTATACTAAAAACACTTAAATAATAACTGACAATAATGTAAGAATCATTTTGAATTTCTTAGTTACAAAAATAACACCATTAAATTACTTATATAATGAAATTTAAAATGGCATTTTACCGACTTTTGCAAAACGTAATAAAAGAGATTTGCCGATGAAAATTACAATAATATAGAATATATTCCCATTTACGCAGACTGAATTTATTTATGGTTGTACATAAGTTGGTCTTACCTTAATTAATAAAACCGGCCAATAAGATTTTTTAATTAATGTATTTAAATAAAATTGGCTTTTAGATTCAGTGTTTATCAAAACCATTGTATTGTTCTATGGGTGCCTTTTAAAACTAAGTAAAAACAGTACTTATAGACAAAGCCTCCTTAAACTAAAAATTTACACTGTAAAAGATAGCTTTGCATGTAAACTAAAAAACAAAATAAATTAAAATAAAAAGGTGACCATTTCCCAACCTTTCTTTCCATTCTCCATATTACGTTTAGTAAAATCAGCCTATTTACAAAACTAAAAAGGAATAATAAAACAAACTTTGAAGGAAAAAAAAAGGAAAAGGGTCATGTCATGAATAAAAATAGCTAAAAAAATAATAGAAACAACATAGTTCAGCTATAGAAAAAATGTAACAAAAAAATTAAAAAACCCGTCTGAGAATAGTAGGCTTGGTTAAGAGAAGACCTTTTACTTCTCTCCATAATCTTTTGTCACAGAATATTTGCCAAACTGGCGCTGGAAGGTGGATAAACATTTTTTTGCAATTATACACAATCGACTGTTTTAGAAAGGTTGAGGACGGTATGGAAAGAGCAGCCACCCGCATATTGCTATTGAAGCGTCGCGTCGTTTCACTGGCGAATGTACACACCAGTGTTGCCAAATGTTGTTTTTCCAAAGGAGAATAACGGCGACAAACTTAATTCACCATTTTGTTAAATTTTGGTTGCTTTAACAACGCAAAATTTAAACTATTTAATATTACTTAATTACTATTTGAAATTATTTAAATGAAAAACCGTTTACTTTTTTATATAAAAAGAAGAGCGAGTCCCAGAATTTAAGAAAATTTTTATTAATATGCTAATTAAAACAAGCCATAACTTCTTTCTTAAATTATTCTAAAGTAATCATTTATTTTAACCATTATAAATACTTTTGATTCAAAAACAGTGTTTATTGTGATTTTTTTAATAATAAATTTGGAGACTTTCCCAAAAATTACCAAATTTAGATCATACTTTTTAGAATTTTACTGTTAGAAAGGTAAAATATTTTTTGTGTGGTCAAAGTTTAACCTATAGCCAAAGAAAAATCTCCACTTGGAGCATTATTTTCTACTTCCTAGTAATGTTTTACCAAAAAAGTAAATATGCTTTATTCAGCTGAATACAATTTTTCACAAGAAAAACAGTAAATTCCAACGTTTATTTCTTTTTTAACTTTTATTTAATTCTGGGCTTTTTAGATTTGCCCTTTTATAAAGCCAATTTTAATTATTAACTATTAAAAGCCCAATTTTTACGTAACAAAGAATTATAGGAACAAATTTGACCACATGGGTTCGTCCGTGACAACGCTTATTTTGTGCTCTCACCGTCAGATGGCTGTGCTTGATGTCAAATGTAACCTGCGGTTAACCCACTCCCACAAGGTGTCTTTAAAAGGTGCAGCAAAATGCCACCACAAATCCTGAGAATTAAATATGGCGATCAGGCAATCTATCCGAACTAACCGTAGTCCAAAAGTGGATGATTTTTGAGATACGGAGTGTCAAAAGTTTTAGTTTTTTTATAAATAATGTTGTCAATAAATTGATGAATTGTAACAATATTCGGCAAGGACGGGTTTTATGGGGTAAAAAGGTAATATATACTCTCATTTATTGTAAAATTTAGAGGGCGCCACCTGTGGTACCTTGCTAACATTTAAAACGAAATAAGTTTTTTAAGGCACCCTGTGTTTAACTTTTAAATTAAAATTCTTATGCCTTAACATCTTTTACCTAAACATGGTATACGTGGTAAAAGTTGATTTGAGTTTGAGTTTTTGAGATATCTGAATTTAAAAAAATTCACTTCATGTATGGCCGGGTCTGAATTATTGTACTAATTGAACGATTTTTAAAGCGAAGACGTTAAATAAAAGTGCCACTAAATGTTTTATGATATTTTTAACCCTTTTTACCAAATAAAGATATGAGCTGAGCTTTGAAGCACCCCTATTTTTTGAAATATTTGGATGTAAATTTTTGTTGTTGATAAATCTGCTATTCACTGTTTTTATTAGCCAATAAAATTACCAGCACATTTATGTATTTGTTTTTGTGATGTTTAGTGTTGTTCTTCTGGCAATGAAATACAACGGTAAGTTTGAGTCAGAAATCAAAATTTACATCCAAATATCTCACAAAATACGGAAGCTCAAAAACCCCGCTAATACATGGTGGCAATTTATTTTAACACCTTAAGAATAAGAATTATTATTTAAAAGTTAAACACGGAGTGTCTCAAAAAAGTTATTTCGTTTTAAATATGTGCAAGGTACCGCAGGTGGCGCCCTCTAAATTTTACAATAAAAATAAGACCAGATATTAATCTTTTACCCCACAAAACCCCCCCCATAGCTAAATAGTGTACAATAAACCGATTATTAACGAAATTATGTATGAAAACCTAAACCAAATTGAATTTTTGACACTCTGTATATCTCCGAAATTCTCCACTCCTCAGGAATTTGTGGTGGCATTTTCGCACCTTTTAGAGACCCTCTGTATATCTATCTTTTTTGCCTTTATACTGTAATAGTGGTGAGCTGCAGGGTCGCTGGTCGATAGAATGTCTTATAAATAGAAAGCCGGGTCTGTATTCTGATTAATTGCAGTTTAAAGTAAAGGTGTCTTTGGGCTAAATATAAACACTATATCTATGTTAAGTATTGATATATCATGTTTTAATTGGAACTAAATTTGCTGCACAACCCATTTTTGTCAAATTTTATGATTTTTTTTATTTACAAATGTCCGGAAAGTGGATATTCTCTGGACAGTTTTTTTTTAAAGTATCTGTTTTCGTGTCTAGTCCAGAAAAAATTCACTTCACTAGTTCTGCTTTTTTCTGGACTAGCCCATGAAGTGGATACTTTTCAGACGGTTTCCGAAATCTTTTTGATACTGCTGCCAACTAAAGCAGGTTTCGCAAACCAGAACTATACGGATAACATAAAAACGACCTCGGTTTTTCCAACAAAAGTCCTACTTTATATTACCCTGTTTGCTATGTATCTCTAGCAATTAAAAGCAAATAAATAACAATAACTATAATTTGTTTAAGATTTTTTCTTTCAAAAAAAAATAAGAACTTTTGCACGTGCGTCCCGTCGGCTGTACGATCGTTTTAAAAATTCATAATCACCATACTAATTTAATAAATCTTGTTGAATGAGTTAACAATATTATTATAGCTAGAAAACAAATTCCTTGTATGCATATCAAATCATTAAAAATTTATTATTGCTTTAAATATTTTAACAAGAATTTTACGTATTCAGTAATAAATAATTAGGTATTGTGAAATAATAATATCTTTACACGTAAAATCAGTTAATGGAATTGATATAGAAATAATGCTATTTATAACTGGTAGTTTGGTAACCAGGATGTATAAGATTACAGACATTTTGATTACATTGTTTGACAGCAATATAAACCAGTCAGTACAACGGGCCCCTTGTACATCTCTTTCATAGGCTAAAAATAACCCTTTAGACCTAATTAACACTTCTGTCAAATATTTTTTATACAAAAATTTTATAACAGATTTATAACCATTTAAAATTATAATATAAAACTTTTGCGCAAAAACAATATTCACGTCACGAGCCGCTAACCACACATATTCACAATGCCTGTTCGACCAGACGCTGCGCCTAAGTTCCAATATTACATCTTCGATGAGAGCGAAGTGAATAGAATACCAAGCGGAGGTAATCCGGGATATTAAAACACTTTGGATGTTCCGTCAGTGGGTAAGTATCATTTCCATTTGTTTTTTAAAAAAGTGAAATACTTCATCGTTTGACAAAAATACCTAAACAAAAAATAGATTGCATTGGTTTAACCAAGCTTACAATAACAAAAAATGTATTGCATCGATTAAAAAAAGTTGTTAATTTTGATTATTTATTAGGTGTTTTTCTAAAATGATAATAAACAGATTTTAGAACTTCAAGTCGTTTTCTGTAAATCTTTTTTTTGTGTTGATTGCGATAGACTTTGACATTCATATTTAATTCAAAAATTTATTTATCTAAATCGGAATAAATTGGCAGGCGGAAAATTTCAGGGTCAAATTTCATTATTGCAGGGTATAAATCCAAAATTATTACGTAGAAAACTTTTTAACAAATTAATTTTTACAATATTAAATACTAATGTAAATTACACAACAAACTTTTAAACAAATATAAAATATTAAAAAAATAAAGAATAACTAAAAAAAATCTAAAAATAAAATTTACGAAGATAAAAAAACCAAACAGAAATCGAAAACACGCTTAGGTCAACATTGAAAAGACTAACGTAATAAAATAATAAAATATGTTGCCAGCTTAAGGAAAAACATTTTAAATAAAATTTTTAGGTTTTATATTTATAATAAAAATGGCAAAAAATAAATAGATTTCTAGATTTGGCTTTAAAAATAAAAATTTAAAGATATTTTGCCATAAACATTTTTTATTTTTTTTATTAAGTTAATACGTTTTGCATTGCTACATTTCGCCCAAAGGAATTTACACGAATTGAAAATCTGCTTCAAGCGGTTTAGAATTTTACAACCGTCCGTTGTAAATGAATGAACCATTAGTTTGCGACGTTTGTTTTTTTAAGTGTTTTTGTGTTTTGTGTAAAAAATTGTTTTTACACGAAATGTGTTTTTTTAGGAAGTTAGGTTTTGTTTGCTTTCGATGTTTTTACCAGGTCATGGCGAGATTTACAATAGCCTGAAGAAAATAACTGCCAAAAGATTTATGCAGCTGAATTTTTTAGAATTCGAATTAAGTTTGGAGTAGGTTTATAATATGTGGAGAAATTATACATTATCAAAGGATCTTCTAAATTTAGGCCTTTGATCCAATGCAAGAACAGTTTCCTTGGAGAATTAAAAGGGGCAAATTTCCAAAGACCCGAAGTCAGACCTTTGATCAAGGGTATTTTGAAAGGGAAAAAAGAAATATTTAGCCTGAGCTCATAAAAAAAATTTACCTATATTTTCCCAAACAATTGTTGGTAAATAATATTTAGACAAACATTCAAAAGAACTTTTTTTTATTTAGAACTTCTAAACTTGGTTTTATTTGAAAACAACATTTCTTTGGTAGGCTATCTAATAATTAAATTTTATGTTAAAAAAGAATTTTATCCCCTTATTTTTTAAATAAAAAAAGCTATCCAGGATAAGGGGAGTTTTCGAAAGCCCCGAGCGCTGCAATCAATTTCCCCCCAAAAATATTTGCAAATCAAATTTTTCGAAATTTTAAAGATAATGCTTCATTTTGCGATTTTCTAAAAAAAACAAATTTACACTGTATATCATCTGGCCACGTTAAGACGAAACGGGAGAGATAAAGTCGGAATTATTACAAATTGGATTTAGGTGAACAAATGCCCTTTAAAATGAAAAGACCCGGTTTAACCAAAAAATTTGGACTTTTATCTGGTTATTTAAAAGTTGGAAAATAAAAGAATTTTTCATGGATTACAAAAACGTTGGAATTTTTGGAGATGTTTCGGGTTTTCTTAAAATATCATCAACATATTTTAAAACGGCATCTTGTTCTTCATTTTTTTTGAAGCAGTTTATAACCCTTCATATGTTTAAAACTTAATATTTTCTGTTTAAATAAACTATTTTCCTAAGAGCAATGACTAAAAGGAACGACAAATTTCTTTGGGCGTTTCATTTGGAAAAATTTATTATACTTTTTTTAGGAATAAAAAGGGCAAAAAATGAAATAAAAAACCTTTTTAAAAATAAAGTTAAGATGATTTAACGAAAACGAAAGTCGTCGGAAAATTCTTAACCTTTTTTAACTTAAAAATACACGAAAAATACGTTTTATAACTTTAAAAATAAGTCAGAAAAAATAAAAACGAAATCGGAAATTTTTTTTTTTTTCGTTTCGTAAATTATGACTTTCTAAAGTTTGTTATTTAAAACCAATTTGAGTTACGCTTAACCTTAGGATCCCAGAGCATAATTTTTTACAAAGGCCCAAAAAAGGAAAAAAAAAGTTAATTAAAACCCGATGGGCCCTGCAAAAAAAAAGGGCCCAAAAAACCTTTTTTAAAAAGGTTTTTTTTTTTTTTAAAACCCCCCAAAAAAAGGGGAATTTTTTTTTTTTAAAAAAAAAAAAAAAGAAAAAAATAATTTTTTTTTTTAAAAAAAAAACGGGAAGCCAAAAACTAAAATATTGGGAAAAGCAAGGGCAAGGGAACCCCAATTTTTTTTTTTTCCCCTTTTTTTTAAAAAACCAAAATAAAATTAAAACCCCAAAAAAAAAAAAATTTTTTTTTTGGTTTTTTTTAAATTTTTGGCAAAGAAGGGGGGTTCCCTTCCCCGGGGGTTTTTGATTCAAAATTAAAATTTTAAAAAATTTCAGTTTTTGGGGTTTTTTTTCGGCCAATTTTTTCGGCCTTTTTTTCTTTTTTTTCTTTTTTTTGGGAAAAAATAAAAAATCAAAAAAGGAATTTAAACTCAATTTTAAGAAATTTTGGAATCAAAAGTTAGAAAATTCTGAAAGCTAATTTTAGTTTAAATTTCTTTTTTGATTTGTCATCTTGACAACGGTGGCCGACTTGCCACCAAAACGTAGATTAGTGTTCTTATTTTTTGGATTTTTTAAGGGGTTTTTCTTCTTTTCTATATCAGGCGATCTGCAAGTTCATAGTGGTCAGTAGGGCTGGGCAGGCTCAGTTCGTTATACCCCGGGACCTGGACCGAAGTGGTCCCACTTTCCAAAAAGTAGTAAGGCGAGTATCTTAAAGAAAACATACTGAAACATGAATCCGCCACAAAACTATAGAACATATTTACAATAAATATTATTAGTCCAGTAACTAAAGACCTAAAAGTACCCAAAGCTGTAAATAAATCTGTAAAGTTTTCATTTGTGGCACAATTCTTAGGTCTTCGCGGATGCTTTCGAGTGAGAAAAAGTTTATCAACTTGAGGGGCCACTTTTAGCCCTTTTCGACCTATTAATGTTTATAAACTTTTTTTCGCTCGAAAGCATCCCCGAAGACCTAAGAATTGCGCCACAAGAGAAAACTTTACAGATTTATTTACAGCCTTGTCCCTTCATTTACTGGACTATATGCCAGGGACCCAATGTTTTCCCGATATGAATATTAGCCAACACTAGTTACACACTTACATCAGCGCGGATGTACAATAGTGTTTCTAAACGTAGTTGTTTCAAAGAAGAATAATGGCGGCAAACTTAAAATCCCTATTAAATTTGGGTCGCTTTAAAAAAGATATATAAAAGATTTTGTGCGTCGTTTCATCATTATGGATGTGATTTGGGTCTAACACCGTGATCCTGAATCAAATCAAGAGCTAAGAGTGTCATGAAGCCAGTACTTCGGCTCTGAAGCGAGTTAGGATCCAGATATCGGCCAAAAAAGTGTTGGCATCAGATTTTTGGAATGCAAAAGGAAGTTTTGCTCATGAATGACTGCAAAAATAATAAACTTAGAATAATACTGTAATCTTCCAACCTAACTTGATGTAAAAAAAAATAAAAAATCTTATTGACAAAAGACAAAATTATTTTTCATAAAGACAGCGCTTCTTATCACACGGCTCAAAAAACTATTGCGAAAATCAGTAAATTAAACTAAGAATTGTTGCAATACACAGCCACACAAAACAAAAAAAGTGGTCTGTACTTTACATGCGATATATAATAAATCACTATTTTTTATAAATCAACCAACTTATGCCAAAGGTATACGGGAGTTTTGGGAGTCGCTGATCACGTATTCGAAAACAATTTGCAAAATTCAAGATGGCGGGTAGAGTTTGGCGGACGAGATTTTTAAAAATTAACTCGCCATATTAAATTTTAAAAATCTTTCACCAAATTAGCAAATTCAAAATTACCTGTGTATCAATTCCAGCGTAAATCGGAAGACTTTTGGGTATTTGGTTCGCCATCTTGAATTTTGCAAATCTGTTTGGATTTGTGATCAGCGACCTCCAAAACCCTTTTATACAAAATTTGACTTAAATCGGTTAATTTTTGGAAAATAAGGATTTCTATGAGGTTACAAAAACGTCACGTACACATCAATTCTAATGGTGGATTGTTATGTACCATGGTCTTTCCCTAATAAATATTGTTCCGTGGCACCCCGTATAAAAACACGGATCCTGGTTTTACACCTTTTTATTGGATATCAGGTTTACAAACGTTTCTATGGTAACACTTCAACGTAACGTAATTATGACAACTATTTAACCTTTAACTGTATGTCAACTTCGTATCTCTTCGGAAGACAAAACTAAACTGGGCCGTGCGGACTTCCTTCGCGCTTTTTATAGTAAAGTGAAAAAGAATGGAAAAGTTTGGGAAAGTCTAAAATTAGCTGAAAGAATTCTTTTACTACGGGATGTAAGAAAAGTGTAAAATGGATGTCTCCAGCGCCCTCAGGATAATCCGCAATGTCCGTCGAAAAAGGGAAAAACTAAGGTAACCTAATTTAAATAAATTATTAACCTAAATAAAATAATTCGAACCTTTTACATTTCTATTAACTAAACACTAACTAAAGTCCATAACAATATATATTTAGAAGTAAATTTTCTCTATTTTACTGGGGCTTTTTCGTAAATTTGGTAATTGTCTCGAAAGTTGCCTCCTCTCCGATTTTGACCAAATTTGGTGTACGGGGGTTTTTTAGGGCGCTGATTACGAATCTACAAAAAAAATTCGGCAACGTTTCGTTTTCGATATTCATCATCAAAGTTGAAAACCTTATTTACACTATTCCTCCTTCTTTTAGCTCAGAATTCTTGATTTTTACACTACATTGGCACACAATATTTCACAAACACCTTTTAAAAACTTGTTTTTTATATTTAATTTACATCTATTTTCCATTTAATTGCCGCAACCATGTATACACTAGCAAATATGGCTGCTGCCTTTGAACTTGAAAGTTTGCAATTTAATGGGAAAAAAGGTGTAAAATAAATAAAAATACAAGGTTTTAAAAGGTGTTTATAAAATATTGTGTGCCACTTTAGTGTAAAAATCAATAATTGTGTACAAAAAGAAGGGGGAATATAGTGAAAATGAAGTTAGTTTGATTTTCAACTTTAATGAAGAATATCTCGAAAACGAAACGTTGCCGAAAAAATATTTTTTAGATTTGTAATCAGCGCCCCAAAAAACCATCGTATACCAAATTTGGTCAAGATCGGAGAGGAGGCAACTTTCGAGACAATTACCGTAAATTTTTCGTATTATAAACTTGTTTTTGAGGTTTCTGTGATTTTATGTCGATCCTTCTTTAAATGTCTTCTAGATCGTCCTTTAAAGACAGCTTTCTCAGTGAAGGCAAAAAATTAAAAAAAAAATACGTTTGATATACATATTTCATTGTTTTTATATTACGCATTAAAGCAAAGACTATGTCAAGGAAAGTAATACGTACTAGAATAAAAATTGCGCTTAATAAAATAAAATACTAATAAGAATTATGTCATATTTCATTGTTTTATTGCAAAATGGGTGGGCATGTCGACGCGCAATGTAAATAAATAAACAATGGGTAGAGAAAAATATAATTAACAGCCGAGGAATTATTAAAATGTGTACCTGCATTGAAAAATTTAGCAGTAATTTATGGCTTAAACTTTATGTAAAATGAAGAAAGTGATTTATGTATTCAATATATACAAATTGCAGTCATATATCCATCTTTGACTTTCCTATTATTTTTTAATTTATAAAAAATTACATTATCTTTCCACTAAATAACGCAAAATGAAATGTTTGTGTTTTATATTTACTTGGATAAATTTAGTTTCAGAGTAAATACCATTTTAAGTTCATGTCTGACGTCAGTGCATTGCAGTCGTATATTACGTGTGAGGCTGTTTCCTCCTCCTCTTCTCCGCAAAGCTTGCTTGTTGTGGGGCCGTTATCTACACAACTGTCATCTAAGAAAACACTAGAAACTGGGCCTACGCCCAGTTTCTAGTGCTTTCTTAGATGACAGTAGCCCGTCAAAAGTTCTACTACTTGGGGGCTCAGCTGTTAGTTTCTGGGTCCCATATCTTTACCCAGGTGATGCATGCCAACGATCCAGATGTTGTTTTAGGGACCATCTGTCTATTGTTGTTTTCATCGCCTCTTTTTATAATCCAAGGACTTGTAGTTCTGTCCCCACTGCTATGGAACCTTGTCATGGACGACCTACTTAATGTCCTTTAACTGGAAGGGCACCAAACATTGGGATACGCAGACGATCTCGTCAGTATGGCCCAAGGAAAATTTAACAACACTGTTAGGGATAAAATGCAACAGGCCCTAAATGCAGTTACCAGATGGACGAGAAATGAGGGACTAAACATAAACCCTTCCAAATCAGCCAGAGTTGCCTTCACCAAAAGAAGAAATCTAGAGGGCTTAGGACTCATGAATCTACGAGGTGAAACAATCAAGATTGTGAGAGAGGTAAAATATTTGGGTGTCATCCTAGACTCTAAACTTACCTGGAACGAACATCTTTAGAAAACAAGAAAGAAAGCGGAGATATGACTCTTATGTTAATCAGACGGGGTTATGGGAAAACATGGAGCCTTAAACCAAACATGGTTTATTGGGTATACACCATGATGGTAAGGCCTATGATAACAAACGCATCACTGTTATGGTGGACAAAAATGCGACAAAGAACTGCTGTTACAGAACTGGCCAAGGTACAGAGACTTGCTTGCTTAGCTATAACAGGAGCAATTAAAACATCCCCAACAGCACCATGGAGTGTCTCTTAGACCTTTCACCACTTAACCTCGTAGTGATGGGAGCAGTGACTGCAACAAAAACCAACTGGTGTCTACGTTAGTTTGGGACACAAAAACATAAAAAGTCAGGTTGACGGTAACATCTTAGACCAGAGAACAGACCAGATGATTCCCCAAAAATTCCAGATTGAAGTGAGTGGCAGCAACCCGAACTCCCCGGCACGGTTGGAGACATCATCTGATATATGGATGGTTCCAAAACCGAGCAGAGAACTGGATCGGGCGTGTACACTAAAATGAGGAATTCACAATTCTGCATTCCACTAGAAACACATAGTTCTGTATTTCAAACAGAAATATATGCTTTACTGCACTGTGCAAAAGAAAATAACAGTAGGGCTTAAAAAACAAGCGGATTGCATAATAACAGATAGCCAGGCGTCACTAGGAGTACTAGTAAACTCCAAGGTAACGTCCAGGCTGACATATGGAATGACAAAAAGAACTGGAAGTCCTGGGAGAACGCAACATGGTAACTCTTCTGTGGGTACCAGGTCATTCGGGAATAGAAGGCAACGAAAAAGCAGATGAGCTAGCGAGACATGGATCATCCACACCATATTTTGAACCAGAACCTGCCCTTGGAGTGACTAAAACAGCATGACGGCAAACCAGGGAATGGATCCGAAACAAACACGAGGAATTCTGGGAAAACCTTAGTAGAATAAGACATGAAAAAGCTTCATAAGGGGCCCATCCAAAAGAACAAAGGAAGAAATACTCAGACAAAGTAGGAAAAGACTTTGCCTAAGAGTAGGGTTGCTAACAGGGCACAATAACCTAAGAGAACACCTACACAAGATAGGCTCATACAATGGGGGCCCAAGTTGCAGAATGTGCGACGAGGGGGAAGAAACAGCCTACCATATACTGTGCGAATGTGAAGCATTTAATCACAAAAGACAAGCATTATTTGGGCAACCAAAAATGAGCCCACAGGAATATATCAACCA
This sequence comes from Listronotus oregonensis, assembly GCA_019359885.1. NCBI lineage: Eukaryota > Metazoa > Arthropoda > Insecta > Coleoptera > Curculionidae > Listronotus > Listronotus oregonensis. The sequence goes on from JAHBCN010000930.1 coordinate 105,861, forward strand.
ACCAGTCTTAGGGTTATACAGACTTGTAGAAGGAACAAAATTAATGGAAGAATTGTTATAAAATATAATGGAAGATTAGGCACAAAAAGACCAAGAGGCTGCGCTGCCTCCGGTAGTGAATTAAGACGGCTTCCAGGAAAGAAGAAGAAGGAGAATCCAAGGGCTGGCTCTTTGCGATTGAACTACATATATAGATGAGCCGGCTCTTGCTAGTTCATCTTCTTTTTTGTCTCCTTCTATTCCTGTGTGTCCAGGAATGCAAAGCAGTTTTATTTTGTTTTTCCTGGCGGCAAGTTCTTTTAGGTCGTACTTTAGATGTAAAACGATGGGAGTTCGGAGCTCTCAGGGCAGCCTGACTATCTAAGAAAATGCGTATATTTTGGATGTGATACCAGCTTCTTACATCCTCTTGAACACATGCTTAGAAACCATAAATTTTCGCCTGGTATACTTTGGCTTGCTTGCCTAATAGAAAGCTATAAGTCTCTTTGGGCCTTACTCCAAATACACCAGCACCCACTCCATCATCTGTCTTTAAGCAGTCGGTTTACCAAACAATATAATATAATATGTTTTTGTGTTCAAGAGCTGTGCGTCTATAATATGCCTTGCTCTTATGTGACCTGATGCAAGTCGTGTGTCAGATAATATTGAACAGTTCTGGCATACGGTAAGCTAATTAAGGATTAACTATGGGAATAAAAATAACAAAACATCTCTAATTTTGCAAAACAAATGCTTTTTACCCGTTTTGAACCTAAAATAAAAAATATCTTTTCCAGCTTTTAATTGCATTAAAACTGACGATTGTTATAAATTTCTAAATAAAAATGTTTTGTTCAATTCTATTTGCCAAAGAGGCTTTAAAGAGGATAAACAATTGAATTAAATTTGATTCAGATTTATAGGTATTAGGACCGAAACGTCAAAAATAAATATTGAACCAAGGGGTGCATTGCTCTTAAAATATTTTCCTAGATCTATTTCAAAAATGCAAATTTTTAGTTTTTTTAAAATGTCTCAAAAATGAAACAAGATTATCATCCAAACGACATTAAACTTAAAACTGAATGGCCCACAACTTTCCCCATTTACCCATTTTTTTATCCTTTATAGTTTGTATATATTTATTTAAAAATATAGTTGATGATGTCAATGTTCCATTATAGCTTATGGGCTGTTGATTATCTTAAAATATAATTTTAATTGTTTCTGGCCCTAATAGGATTTTGCTTTCTATATGCCAGGCACTATTTAAAAGGATTTTTAATACGAAATAAACTAAGTCAAATTCGACAACTGTCATAATATTATAATCGTTTAGGATGCCGATTAGTCCAGTAACTAAAGACCTGAAAGTACCCAAAGCTGTAAATAAATCTGTACAATTTTCATTTGTAGCGCAATTCTTAGATCTTCGCAGATGCTTTCGAGCGAGAAAAAGTTTATCACGATTCCGACGTGGGAACCCGCTGAAAATGGCCCCCAAAGTCCCAAAAATTAGTTTCCCGCGAATATCCGCCAAAATATGCCAATTAGAGAATTTTTGTTCAAACAAAAAATGAAGATCACCTCGAAATCTACAAAAATGGTTTTACCATTTTTTGGCAACACCAATAACATTCCGCACTGGATAGATAGCCGGAAACGGCTAAAAAATGCAGATGGGCAAAATAATTTTTATCAAAACGCAAGAAAGATTGAAAGGATGAGAAGGTAATTTTCTGGGATCATTGAACACTTGCTAAGTTCTCATTAAAAAAAAATGTTAATAACAAACCATTTTTTCAAAAACTATCAATAAATTAATGAGATACTTTCAAAATATTGTGAAAAAAAAGTTTTGACAGCTTTTTTTAATATTTTAGAAAAATTAGAATGAACCCAAACTCATATGCAACGATAGGTACGGGTTTTCCCATTCCAAAAAACTTTAAATGATTAAAAAATGTACATTATTGCCCGAGTAATGGAACAATTTGTCCGAACGCTTATAAATGAATCCATAAAGAAAGCGGCATTCTAGCGGTAGAGCAGCAGCTGAAATGAAGGGACTTTTGGGTCCCGTTATCTCGAAAACTATCGATTTTTCGAAAAAAACTATAAGGACCATTTATGTAGCTTACAAGGCAGTCTTATTTGTTGTTCAAATAAAAATTCTCCACTTCGCATATTTTGGCAGATATTAGCAGGAAACCCATTTGTCGGGCCTTGAGGGACCATTTTCAGCCCTTTTCCACCTGTTAATGTTGATAAACCTTTTTTCGCTCGAAAGCATTCCCTAAAACCTAAGAATTGCGCCACAAGGAAAACTGTATAGATTTATTTACAGCTTTGTCCCTTCATTTACTGGACTAGGTATAAAATTTCATAGGACTTTTTTAGTTTGCAATGACATTTTACATTATCCAGTGTCACTTTTAAATATACAGGGTATGTAAAAAAGAAGTTTAATTTTTTCTTGTGGAATTCCGAAAATTAGACATGCGGGATCAATTCGCGCGGGCGAATACCAAATTTTCAGCACGTATTGAGAAAACATTATCAATGCGAATAAAGTATGGATAATTTTTTAAGTAAAATTTTGTAATTCAAAATTGTTAAAAAACCATGAAAAAATATAAATTGTGCAGTTATGTTTAAAAAGTAAGCGCGATTAAAAATACTAATCAATGATCCTGAGCATTTTTCCGAAAAAAAACTTGTTTTCAGTTTATTGAATTTATTCCAGGTTAGAGACTGACACTGTTCACATGAAAATAGTCTGATAAGTGTAAAAATTAAAATAATAATGCCCATAATCATTTAATATTCTATATTAGATTCAAAGTCTAAAAATTGTATTTATTTAAATTGTTTTTATTGCATTTTGCATTGAATCGAAGACTATGTCAAGGAAAATGATACCAGCATTACTTAAAAGCAGCGGTTAATAATATAAAGTAGATACCAAAAGGAATTAAGTCATATTTACAATTCTTTTGTAACAAAATGAGGAGGCGGGTCAAAGTGAAATATAAATAAATAAACAATGGGTAGAAGTAAATATGATTGATGCTTACCAATGTATTAACTAATAAACTAGATATAACCGAGGTGACTAAAGAAAAAGAAAATATATAGTAAAATTTAATTTTTGTGTTTTAACTTAACTCTCCAAAGGGTTGACGGTGGGTATAATAAAAGATTTCCACCCAAATAGCGGCATCTACATCCTAGTTATGTAGACGAGAAACCTTTTTATCTTTATAACAGCTCACGAAGACGTGTATGAAGCCTAAGCACTGGGTCCGTAAGTGCCGGGTTTTTAGATATTTTAGCCATTTTTTCCTCAGTTTTAGAAACGCGGTAGTGCCGTCACGGACGTTATATAAATATAACTACCAACTCAAAACTTTTCCCCATCCACGTCTGGCTCAAGGAAGTTTGAAGGTATATGGAAGGCCAATGCTGTAGAACAAAATTGTCTGAGCATGCAGGGCAGCGGGAATAGGGGAATCAGCCCCGCGGAGTTTGCACAATGAGTCGTAGGTCAGGTCCGGACTTCCATAATTCTTTATTACTATCTATAAAGTTGGCATCATCAAATGTCAAATTCAAACTACTTATACATTCACTGTTTTTTTTTGCACAAAATTGTTGGTAATTAAACGATACTATTATAGAATATTTAAAAATATTGTGTAATATTGGATTTTATATCATCTGATTAAATATGGAAAGAATAGATGGCGCCACTTTACAGCCTTCTATTTAAATGGTCGACATTTTTGGGAGTTTTGTATTTTTACCAAAAATCTTAGTAAAATAAATGAAAATACGATTTTTTTTAAATAAATTTCAAACATTGTATGATAGTTTCATGTACCAATTTTGTGATAAAAGAAGGGTAAGATAGTGTAAATGAGTTTAATCTAATTGTCGTTTTTAAGGATTGATATCTAAAAAATAAAACGTTGAAAAAAGTTACTTTAGATTTGTAACCAGCGCCTCTGTATGCAAAAAATCATCGAAATCGGCAAGGGTCTAGAAAAATAAAAACTTGACATAATTTAAACTGGTTATTTGTGTTTTAGGGTCATACAATATTTTATAAATTTATAATTTGTATAAAAGTACAATAAAATAGTGTCACCTCATGCAGGTAACATAAAGAAATTTAACAAGAAGTAAGGAATTTTTTACGTGAGAGATTAAGAAACCAAAAATCTATTTTTTTTTAAAACAAATACAGAAAAAGCAAAAAGGAACTTTACCATTAAATTGTACTTTCTTTTATTCAATTAGGGGGACCTATATATATTAAAATTGGCCTGGTCTACCCAGTAATTAATAATTTTGATCCTTTAAAAGAATGTACTAAATTATTAAATGAAATAAGATTACCTAAATGTAAACCTTATTTCTTTTTAATGATCCACAGACATACTCAAACATTGAGGTATCACTAAAATAAAAAGGTTTTTATCAATCCAAAAAACTTCTGCAACGACAAAATATAATCACACAAAGCAAAACAATCGAAAATAATACGGCGCAAATCACAATGAAAATGACGAAACGACAACGAAACCTGAAATTCGCTTGGGAGGTGGATTGATTAGACGACTGCGGTTGATGGTTCAGCGCGGATATAGTTTTATACGCGCCGCGCCGTTGCACCAAAAAACGGTACTCAGGCTTTCATAAAAGTATGTGTTGCCTAACTACACACTAATTTTTCAGTGTGTAAGTAGGCAACACATTTAAATATTTCGTGGAATTTTGTTATTGCGCAGAATCGGCGGGGCCCACTCTGACAGTTATACCTTCAAACTTCCTTGGTCTGGGTAGGATTATCCAGACAGGACCCACAGTTTAACCTAGATTCCAAAACACACCCAATGACACACGGTATTCACTAGCCCTGAAGCAAAATCTTTTGTTTTATTTTTCTTCTTCCCATTTAATTTTAAAATTGTTGATTAATTTTAATTATTAAGGCCAAGTTCCGACCTTCCGCACGAATGTGTGTATATTACACAAAATGCTTCGTCCTATTTTTTGCCTGTTATAACTATGGTCTCGTTTTACATAAAGATACAAAATTTGGCGTGTAAATTAACATAAATATTACAATTACCTACGAAAAAATTGATGTTATGTCAAGTGATCTTTGAGATATTTGATTTTAAAAATCGCCCATTTTTTGTATTTTTTTTGTTTCATCGATTTTAAACGAAAAATCCCAAACTAAAATATTTTTTTGGCAAATAGTTAATATTTAAGTCATGCCCTGTTGCCAAGAATTTTTATTTGTCCCTCTTTGTTAATTTAAGCCATTAAGCTTGTTGTTAAATTTAACAACAAGTTCGTCACTCGGCCGTTAGCGTATTAAATAGAAATTATCTAAAAATTATTTATTATTAAAAAATATTATTTGCACTGTGTGTATAGTAATTAAAAAATTAAAAGAAAACAGGTAACCTCCAAAAAATGTCGTTTTGACAAATATAATTGTTAACGTTAAAGTTATAATTTTTTGACAAACGTTTTCTTTAACGGGTATCTGTTTTTTTCAAAAATAATTTTTTGTCAACGATTTGTCATATTTATTGTGATATTTAACAGTTGATGCCTAACCGAAAAATACCATCTTAGCCAAAACAGTTTAGTTTCCTATAAGCAAACATGTTCTCAATATACCTCTGCGGTTATGACTTAGATTCTCCAGGTAATCTGGAGTTATGGCTTTAATCAAATTTTATGTTATTTATCTTCTGCTGTCTAAAAAAAAAGGTGTATATTTATCCGGTCAAGTTAGCTCATAAAATAGGCATTGGCATGCATAAATTCCCAAGAAGCTGAAAATTCACATAAACATTGGGGATACCATTATAATAAAATTGTGAAAAGTCCCCATCGATTCCATGTGTGCAGAAAATTTTATACAAGGTCAAAGTTCGCAAAAATGTTTTTTTTTTGTAAAACGGTTAGTTTCATGATAAAAATAGCTTTAACAAAAATTGTAGATCATGCAATTTTCTACAAAAATTGTTTTTACACTTTTTCCCCTAAAATTCACCATTTCTGAGAAAAAGCGATTCTAAAATTTACTAAAGTTTTATTCCCTACACCCACACTATGCCTGACTACGTTGCCTGAAAAGAAACTCAGTCCCTAATTAAATGTGAAGATGTTGCCTTCAGTGACAGTGCCCTTCTACCTGCTCTTTTTTCTAAAGTCCCAAAAAAAATTACTACTTAACATATTTTAGTCAAGCAAGCTGACAATGACGCTGATGTACTCATCATAGAAACTGTAATTAATTAATTCAATCCAGCTGATGTAAATGTTGTTGTTGGTGAAGATGTTGATCTGTTGGTAATACTTACCGCTCGAACTCCAGTTGAAAAAATATTTATTTTTTAAAACCAGGCAAGGCTCAACAACCGTCGCAAATATTTTTAAATTCAAGTTTATTGGCTTATCCCAAATGTAAAAATTACATTTTAATTTTACATGCTATGACTGGTTGTGATACAACCTTTGCAATGTTTCAGAGTGGCAAAACAACAGCTTTTAAATTATTTGAAAAACAAGACTCAGTTACATTTGCTAAAGTTTTTGACGATATCAACTCTACTCTAAAAACTATAATTGCCCACGGAATTTGGTTTCTTCTTACAGTATATGGAGCTCCAAAAAAATTTACTTGCATAGATAAGTTACGTTACTTATCTTTTGCCAAACTGACTCGAAATAAATAACGTGTGCAATTGTTTTGTCTTCCTCCAACCTCGGCTTCTGCTCAACAACATTTTTATCGGATATATTATCTGGTTCAAGTGTGGCTTGGTAATCAACTGAGCCCAGAGGAACGAGGTTGCAAGCTAATTGATAATGAATTGAAACCAATCCACACACTACTTCCACCTGCATCAGAGAAGCTCCTTAAAACTATTTTTTTTGCAACTGCAAAAGGGGGTGTAATTCGAAATGCGGCTGCAAAAAAGTTGGTTTATTGTGTTCACCAGCATGCACCAGTTGTCAAAGCCAGTCGTGTTCAAATGTTGAATCTCGAACAGAAGAAGATCCTTACATCATCGACGAAACAACTGATGTATCGCTGTTTGAACATTTTACATCAACTAAGAAAGAAGAAGAAGAAGATGGAAAAAGAGAAAAAGAAAAAGAAGAAGATGAAGAAGAAGAAAAAGATATTGAATGAGAAGACCTTTTATTCCACTACGATTTAATAAAAAAGACCGTGGAGTAGGCCTACTGGGAAATCCACGTTAAAAAAACATTTTGCGAACTTTGACCTTGTATAAAATTTTTTGCACAAATGGGATCGATGGGAACTCTTACAATTTTATTATAATGGTATCCCTAATGTTCATAATAATTTTCAGCTTCTTGGAATTTATGCAAGGGTGCATATCTATTTTGATCGGATAATATAAAGAACTTGCTATATAAAAAAAAAGATGTGAACATAAGAAAAATATAACTTTTCGTAATCAAATTTTAAAAATAAGATAAACATAATTATACATTAAATTAGTACTAAAAATATTACATATTTATATTCATAGAACAAATTTCAAAATTCCACTTCTGACAAATTTATAACGAATTTGCAATTATTTACAACGTGTTTAGCATAACTTACGGCTAAGAGAAAAACCGACCACGGAGATGTGCGAATAAATTTATATATTTTAGTGTCTGCAACTTTCACCTGTAACATAACGATTCCTCGGAAGAATGAAGAACTAATCGGTTAAGTCACATTGAAAAACACTCCCTTGAAAGCGATGTTCGACTATCAAAGGCCAAGATATAACAAAAGTCATATTATTATAATATAATATAAGGTGTGTATAAAGTTCGAGAACTCCAGTGTCATTAAAAAAGCGGGTTTTCAGTGTAAAAATGAAAATAACTGAAATTCTGTAGCATGTCAAACTTAAAAATATCACATTGTAGTTAAGTAACACGAAACCTAATAGTTTTTGAAACATAATATTTAGAATGTTAAGTAAGGTTTATACAAAATGTATTTGGCATTAAAAAATAGTACTGGATCATTCAACAAAGACTGAACAGTATCATATTTGTGGCTTTCTCCATAAAAAAAACGTAAAAAAGTCCTTTGTGTATTTTTTTTCGTGGAATCTTGAAGAACACATAACGAAAATGATTTGAATTAAAACAAAAGAGATAGGACATAAACATTTACATTTTTTAAAAACATCCTATTTATTGATTTGTTTTTGAAAGCACCTTTTTTTTGATACGTTTTAATAAAAACGAGTTCGTGTTAATCTTAGTAACGAAAAAGTGTATTTAATTTATATAGAAAATTTGCAATTTAAATTAGAAAATAAAAAAGGTAACAACCAATACCTGAAATACCAATCAATAAAAAGTCAATATTATTTTAAAAGCAAATTTTAAGTTTTTACCCCCTCAGGAAGTTAGTCAGTAGTAAAATGGGCGATTTTCAAAATCGAATATATCAGAGATCTTTTTTTTACAGGTAATTAGAATACTCTTTTTTTTATTTTGGGACCGTCCACGAAGGCTGATGCCCAAGTACTAACGTACCGTGGGTGTCTTAAGTGTAGTGATAGGGAGTTTGATTACACGAGACTTAAATATTTGGAGATTGGGAGGAGAAGGAAAAACTTCTGCGGGCAGCAGGTTCCATAGTCTTGACACTCTAGGGATGAAGAAACAAAGAAAGCGGAAATTTTAAGGCCTCTCTAACTGAACTGTAAAAGGATGCATAAAAGTTGTACTACGTGTTGCTCTGTTGGGAGTTGCCAGGGAAGGAATTATACTGGCCAACTCCTCTGAGCAGAAGCCGTGAAAATACCTAGAGAAGAGCGACATATCCCATACAGCTCCACGGTGGGCAAAATGAGGAAGCCTTTCTGTCAGCGTGGGGTCATTAATAAGACGAACGGCTCTTCTTTGAATGAAGTCAAGAATGCTAAGTATTGTAGGGGACGCCATTTCCCAGACATGAGAACAATATTCTAAATAGGGTCTGATTTGGGATACATATAAGGTATACAGATTAGAAGAAAATAAATATTTTCTGGCTCGAAAGACGAATCCAAGCTTTTTTGAAGCCGCCGAGGCTATGGATGTAACGTGTTTGTGCCAGTTGAGGTTATTCTCAAAAGTAACGCCGACATAATTAAACGACTTTTTGTTCTGCAGATCTTGGCCGCTCATATGTAGGGGGTGAGCCAGCGAACATGACTGTGTTTTCGAGGTATTAAATTGAACAAGATTTTTGGCGCCTCAATCCAATATAAGTTTGAGATCTTGTGAAAGAGATATCTCAATTGACCTGCGCTTGTTGTCCAAATCAGAATTACATGGTGGCTTAAGAAATTGAATAGTAGAGTGGAGGGTACTATCGTCAGCAAAAGTATGAATGAGATTTATTGTGGAAGAGAGAAGATCGTTAATGTGTAGAAGAAACAGCGTGGGGCCAGCATTAAGCCATGGGGCACCCCAGCATTAATTTGGTAGAAGCTGGAAGAATTACCATCTACAGTAACTGATATACGTCGATTAGAAAGGAAACTGGAGAGCCAAGAGCAAAGCTTACGTGGAAGACCGTAAGAAGAAAGTTTGTTAAGAAGCTTATCATGCCAGACCTGTTTGAAAGATTTGGATATATCAAGAGCAACGTTCTGGGATTCACCAAGAAACTCAAGGGACTTATTCCAGTTGTGTGAGACAAAGAAAAGATGATCAGCTGTGTATCTTCTGTGACGGAATCCATACTGGCTATCATGTAAGATCTTGTGTTTTTCTTTAAGATTTGGGAATTAATAAAATTTTACATTAATTTGCAAACAACAAAAAGAAGAGATATAGGTCTATAGTAAGAAGGGAGAGTTTTGGATCCTTTTTTGGGGACAGGTTGCACACGTGCGGCTTTCCAACTCTCCGGGAAAATGGCCGTCTCGTATGAGATTCGAAAGAGGCGAGTTAGGATGGATGCCATCCAGCCCAGATGATTTTTTAGTATTAAGAGAAAAAAGAATACGCTTGATCCGTTTGACTTGAAAAATAATATCGGTTATTTTATGAGAAACAGGGGCAACTGTTGGAAGAGGAAGATTAATAGGAGGAGCAAGCGTAGAATTGGCAGCAAATGGTTTGGCAAATAGTTCGGCTTTTCCTTTAGAGGTAGAAACAATTCCATCTTTAGAGATTAGGGGTGGAAAAGAATTTGTGAACTTTATCTCTTATCCGATTGTTAAAACGGTCTTTTGCTTCTGAGATACATATTTCTTGTTTCGATGCTAGCCTGTCGATTTTCGGGACCATGGTTTTGGAGAAACTTTTTGTGGGCTTAAATTTTTAAAAGTCTGGCTTTGTCACAGGATTTAGAAACCTCGGTTTGTGATTTGAAGTTATGGGGTTCTTTTTAGTGTGGGGAAATAGGTCTCAATGACCTAGTTGAATTGTTTCGGTAATTTGTTTACATATTTCGCAAGGATCGTAAGTAGAAAAGCAGGTAGGATCCCAAGGGTAGCTGGCAAAAAAATCTCTCAGACTCATGTGAATTTACATACCAATTTTTATACCTTTATGTAAAAGGAGACCAAAGTTATGACAGGTGGAAATACACACAATGGTGCGGTAAGCGGAAACTTGGTCGGGCGCATTACCGTGCGCCTAGATCAACGATGAGATATTTTCGAAGATTTCCACCTTTTTTTTAAATATATTTATAAATTAAAATCTTTAAAACCCACCTTTTGCTGTGATAATAATTGTTTTGACATTATCTTTACTTCATGTTCCATGTAAAAACATTTACTTATCTATCGTATTTATACGCAAGGGAAATGTAATTAGAAAATTTCTCCTAAAAGGTTGGTCTTTAACTTTAGACATTAAAGTAAAGTTCTAAGTTCGCTTTCTCCGCTTCCTGTATTATGCCAACAAGATAAACTTAAAAACTATGTAAGTATATAGAAATTGGTGTTAGACTGATTTTTTGGATCATACTTATTACAATGAAAAAATTAAAAAAATGTCTTTTGACTGCCCTTACAGGGTGTCTGGAAAATACGAGTACCAAATTTTATAACAGATTCCTGACAGACGTCAAACTAGATCAAGGGGTGGTTCGCCCCTATAATATTTTTATTTTTTAAGATAAAATAGTAAAATTTCGTATATAGGAGTTTGTTTTAAATATGTATTGTTTGACCTATTTGCTTGTTTTGTATCACTTCCGGTTTGAAGAGAAACAACTGCTACTTTCCAATTTTAAATGGAACCACCATTGGAATTATTGATAATAAATAAAGAAATATAATTTGATATGCCTGTATTTGAACTAAATAAGCATTATTATGTGTCACTTCTATTTTGATTTTGAATGGGACCACCAGTATGTTTTCTCTTATTTCGATAGGCTTTAAGATTCTAAATAAAATGAAAAAATATTTAGTTTTTTTGAATTTCAGTCTAGAGTGTAATGACTACGTTAAAATGGTTAATTTTTTATTAAGTAGTAATGTAAAAATGTCAAATACCGGCATATTAAATTTTATTTTAAAATTTTACAAAGAGTAACCACCTCTAAGAAACACCCGGTAACTAAAAACAAGACTATTTAAGGGCCTCCAGTAGCAGTACCACTTACCTTGCCAATATAATAATAATAATAATAATAAAACGACTAACTCGCGCACGGTATATTTTAATATTATTTAATATTCTTAGCATATGTTAATTTTTTTTTGTTATATAAATTGTGTTTTTTGCCATGTTTTTATGTAAAAAATATGCAAATTATGTAAACAATACATAGGAATTTATTTCATAAATTCTTAAAGTATGATCTAACTTTTTCCTTATTAGACAGTTAATTTGCATAGTCTGTCAAAAAAAAACAAAACAAACTGTAAAAAACAATCGAAATGTTTAAAAACTTTGGTTATTTATCCTTGATAATATGTTAATTAAATTTTGTGGTAAAACCAAAATTTGTTTATATGCCAAAAATGCAATCTTATTTGTTTTTATAGTAGATATTTACTCGCCTATATATATATATATATATATATATATATATATATATATATATATATATATATATATATATATATATATATATATATTTATATGTGTATATATGAAAACATTATTGCATTTTTGGATTTTCCAGAAAATTTAGATATATTTTGTATAATATGCTATACCTAAGTCTAACCGTTTTCGACATATCTTGAATTTTATGTCAAAAATGACGTTTGCAGACCCCAAAAATACGGAGAAGTTTTTCCTAAGTATACGGCATACTCTATTATTTAATTTGAGTTGAATTCCTTTTTAAAAAGAGGCTCAATTTTGTATATTGAGTAGATATTTTGGGTGTAAATTAATACAGGGTGACCTATTTGCTTGTTTTGTATCACTTCCGGTTTGAAGAGAAACAACTGCTACTTTCCAATTTTAAATGGAACCACCATTGGAATTATTGATAATAAATAAAGAAATATAATTTGATATGCCTGTATTTGAACTAAATAAGCATTATTATATGTCACTTCTACTTTGATTTTGAATGGGACCACCAGTATGTTTTCTCTTATTTCGATAGGCTTTAAGATTCTAAATAAAATGAAAAAATATTTAGTTTTTTTGAATTTCAGTCTAGAGTGTAGGTAAACTACGTTAAAATGGTTAATTTTTTTTTATTAAGTAGTAATGTAAAAAAGTCAAATACCGGCATATTAAATTTTATTTTAAAATTTTACAAAGAGAACCCTTCTAAGAAACACCCGGTAACAAAAACAAGACTATTTAAGGGCCTCCAGTAGCAGTCCACTTACCTTGCCAATAATAATAATAATAATAAAAAACGACTAACCCGCACGGTATATTTTAATATTATTTAATATTCTTAGCATATGTTAATTTTTTTTTTTTATATAAATTGTGTTTTTTGCCATGTTTTTATGTAAAAATATGCAAATTATGTAAACAATACATAGGGAAATTTTTTTCATAAATTTTAAAGTATGATCTAACTTTTTCCTTATTAGACAGTTAATTTGCATAGTCTGTCAAAAAAACAAAACAAACTGTAAAAAACAATCGAAATGTTTAAAACTTTGGTTATTTATCCTTGATAATATGTTAAATAAATTTTGTGGTAAAACCAAAATTTGTTTATATGCCAAAAATGCAATCTTTTTTTATTTTTAAAGTAGATATTTATTTTATATATATATATATATATATATATATATATATATATATATATATATATATATATATATATATATATATATATATATATATATATATATATATATATATATATATATATATATATATATATATATATATATATATTATTTATATGTGTATATATGAAACACATTATTGCATTTTTTGGATTTTCCAGAAAATTCTAGATATATTTTGTGTATAATATGCTATACCTAAGTCTAACCGTTTTCGACATATCTTGAATTTTATGTCAAAAATGACGTTTGCAGACCCCAAAATACGGAGAAGTTTTTCCTATACGGCATACTCTATTATTTAATTTGAGTTGAATTCCTTGTAAAAAGAGGCTCAATTTTGTATATTGAGTAGATATTTTGGGTGTAAATTAATACAGGGTGACTAAAAATTAAGTACAAAAATTAACTGATAAAAACGTAAAAAGTCCATTTTTTCAAATGGAAACCCCTTACTTTTATATTTTTGTCGTATTTAGAATTAAAAAATAAGGTAACTTTGTTTTAAGTGGTCTTTTCCGAAAATGTATAGTTTTCGAAATAATTAACAATTTAACATTTGTATTTTAAAAAAAGTGCTATACGGCTCTTTAATTTTGTTGTTAGTGTGCCATGACGGCGGGACGCGGCGAAAAAAAGACAATCGGACGTAGAAACGTCACTATTTAAATTTGACAATTAGTTGTTATTAGATATCAATTATGCCGGGTCGTTTAAACTACACGCACGAAGATTATTTTAAACATTTTGAACATTTACTAAAATAATTGTTTTATAAAGCGTTTAAATTTTCCTGCACCACCCAAACTCATTTTTTTATATTATGAGATTTTTAAAAAGCTGGTAAAATTTCCTAAATTTTGATGTGTCACTTGTCATGTTTATCCTAAAAACCATTAGCAATATTACGACATTGTGCCTACAGAAATCAAGATTGCCATGACTAATAAAGTTACATAGGATGCTAACATGTTATGATTAAAACCACAGATCTAAAATTTCTTCGTAAAAAAGCAGTAGGCCATAAATATGATTTTTTTGTTTAGATATTTTGACAGCTTCTTAATAGTTGAGAATTGACAGTGGTACTTCATATTGTTAAAATTTTGGTATTTTTAGTAGAAAATAAGTAATTTTAATATTTTTTTAAGAAAGGTTTTTGAAAAACATTTTAAAAAATGTACGAAAATTTAAAAAAGTTCAGCATGCTTGAATGTTACATAGAAAGTAACAAAAATGTTCAGGCGGCAAGAAACTTGTATTTTGTATATATATATATATATATATATATATATATATATATATATATATATATATATATATATATATATATATATATATATATATATATATATATATATATATATATATAAATATTAAATATTGTAATAAAATTTGGCATACATGTACTATGTATCAAGAGGCATTTTTAAGTGTACTTTTATTTCCACCAGTGGCGTTCGTACGGAATCAATATCTGCCTATATTGGCAGATATTGATGGTACGTCACTGATTTCTCTTAAAATAAAAAATATTTTTGAAATCCCCATTCATTTATAAGTAGAGTTGATCACTTGATTTTTTTCAATCCGATGCACGGTCTTCGCTTAAAAAAATAAAAACCATTTCTCTGCATGATCATAAGACTATGGGTAAACTATATCACTACGCAAATAAATATCCAGATTTAATTTTTTTAGGTGAAAACCGTGCGTTGGACTAAAAAAATTTGAGCAGATTTGATCTCTTGATTTTCTTTAGTCCGACGCACGGTTTTCACCTAGAAAAATTAAATCTATATATTTCTTTGCATGGTGATATAGTTTATCGATATTGTTTTGATCATGCAAAAAAATGGTTTTTATTTTTTTAAGCGGAAACCGTGCATCGGATTGAAAAAAATCAAGTGATTAACTTTACTTATAAATGAATGGGGATTTTAAAAATATTTTTTATTTTAAGAGAAATCAGTGACGTACTATTAATATCTGCCAAAATAGGCAGGTCAAATTCCGTACGAATGCCACTGGTGGAAATAAAAAAATTTAGTACACTAAAAAATGCCTCTTGATACATAGTACATGTATGCCAAATTTTATTAAAATATCTAAACTGGTATTTCTGATATTAATAATAAATGATTTATTTTTGAAACTTTTACCACCCTGTATCTCAGCATATGCGGAAAGTGTCGCTTGACAAAAAAGTATCACTTTCCGCACTAGTTAGAAAACTAACTGTACCTACTAGTGTTTGACTTATATTGAGAATGTTTTCAATGGAGTGTTGGTCATACCCGTCATACGCTGTATATACAGGAAATATTAAATCATCAATATTGTTTGTTTTTCGTAAATGGAAGACGAAGAGCAGAATTAAGCGATTTTATGGTTTGCATTGAAATCAAAACATGTTTAAGTACGCGTATTAATTATGGCAAATATAGGTTAAGGCTATTAAAAATTTGTTTAAACAATTAATGTTAATCTGTCTGAGCACACCCATTACAAATACAAAAATAAGTATTGTTAAATAATTTACTTGGAATTAGGCCATTTTATAATGTGATAAAAAAAATACCTATGTGGGTATTAGTAATACGTTAGAAACGAGATATTCTTTTCTTGTCTGTAATAAGCGGTGTCAAAGACAAATCTGTTTGGTATTTAGAAGTAAAAAACAATATTATTATGCGAATGACCTATTTTTTTGTAAAAAGTTATATACCGGGTGTTTCTCAAAAGTGGTTCCCCCCTATAACTTTTTTATTTTTCAAGATGGGTAAATGAAATTTGGCGTGTCAATATATGACCTAAATATGCATTAAATGACGTGTTCAATTGTTTCTGACGATTTCCGGTTTCACCCGAAATGACCTTAACTTATCAATTTTAAAAGAAACACCCTGTATTTTTTTACCTATTCGATAGAACATGACATCCTAAATATAATAACACCCCATATGTCAACTTTTCACATATTCCTTTAAAAATATCTAATTTTTAAAAATTCAATTTAAAGTGCCATGAGGTCGTTAAAACAACCAATTTTGAGTTCAGGAGGCGTGGAAAATAGTTTTAATTATCTTTCGCATTTTATGTCTTTTTCAAAATTTTATGTTTAGACATAACTCCTTTTTTTCAAATAGAAGGATGGTGGCTTGTTGGCATATTTAAAAAGAGCATTTTTTTGTGAATAATTTGATACCTCACACTTGATGTTTGGAGTTAAACCAACCCTAAAAATGCTAAAAAAATAAGCATAGTAGTAGTTGCTTATAAGAATAATAATTATTATATTATTATTATTAATTATCATAATTTAAAGGTATTTAAATCAAAATGCCTTATTTATAAACACAGCAATAACTTTAAATTACTAACTTACATTTAATTATTAAATTATGTAACATCATTGTTTAACATCAACGTTTTTGTTTGTTTCCAAGCCTACCTGACAAAATTGCCGAAATGCATATGACTTTTAATCGAATGCCACGGCCCGGATGTTTTAATAATTTTATAAGCAACAACTACCATGCCTATTCTTATGCTTTTTAGTGTTGATTTAACTTAAAATGTCAAGTGTGGGGTAACAAATTATTCACAAAAAATGCTCCTTTCAAATATGCCAACGAGCCACCATCGTTCCATTTGAAAAAATTGAGTTATGTCTGGAAATAAAATTTTGGAATCTTTTTACCTTTCTGGAAAAGACATAAAATACGTCAGATAATTAAAACTATCTTTTTACGGCTCCTTGACTTAAAATTGGTTGTTTTAATGACGTCATGCCACTCTGGATTGAATTTTAAAAAATTAAATATTTTTAAAGGAAAATCTCAAAAGTTGATATATGGGGTGTCATTGTATTTAGAATGTTATTTTCTATCGAATAGGTAAAAAAATACAGGGTGTTCCATTTAAAATTCAAAAGTAGAGGTAATTTCCGGTGAAACCGGAAATCGTTAGAAACAATTGTATACGCCATTCATGGCATTTTTAGGTCATATATTGACACGCCAAATTTCATTTGTCAATCTTAAAAAATAAAAAAGTTATAGGGGGAACCATCTTTGAGAAACACCCGGTATAACAGAATATAATGGTTATTTTAAAGACCTAGGTACCAAGGTACCCACTAGAACTTTGGAGGTTGATAAAAAATACGAAAAATGTGTTGGTAGCAATACAATTCATAAATTATTATTTTAAAATCTATTCTATATATTAATTTTCATTTTTTTTCTTTTTTCAGGAAACGCAAAATAATGTTCCAAGATTTATCCTCGGCCACTTTTGTTAAGGTAAAATTAAAAAAAAAAAGATGACTTAAATTTGGGTGCAAAAAATATATTTTTATTGCAAACTTTCTAGTTTCAGTTATAAGTGATAAATTCTAAATCAATCTGTATGTCCACAGGGTTCTCTGGGGTGATCACTTCTTTATTTCTTTCTTCCATTTTAAAATCGCAATTTCCCGATATTTTTTATGTACCATTAATATTATTGTTATAACAAAAGTTATAAGTGCGGATGTAAATAGTCCCCTAGCTAACTTCAGAATCAGAGTCGGGTAATATTTAGGTAAAATAAATCTGTTTTTACTATTTTTTGGCGTAACTTTGGCAAATCAAAATCAAATAGAAATAGGAATCATGGCTCGTTTACCTGATTTGACTCCCTGATGTTTTTCTTTGTGCTATGTTTCTAATCTAAAGTTTATGTAATCCAAACAAGAAAAGAACTTAAAGATGGAATTACTTAAATGTGTGCTATTATTTCTCCAGAGATGTTTCAAAAGGAGAAAGGAAGAAATGAGAACATACTGTCGGGAGGTACAAGGAAAATATTTTTATAATTTGCTTAGATGATTTTTATATGTCTCATTCACAATTGAAGAGTACCAAATTTTTTCTTGGTCCCAGATTTCAACAAAAATAACTTCGCAACCGGTAATCAAAATTCAGAAACTAACGGTCGTTGGTTGGTTGGTTTAAGCGGAGTTGGTCGCGTGCCCATATTTACACTGCAGCCTACTGGCTTATTGTGCTTCCCCATTCTTGTAATAGAAGTCCGCTTTCCTTTATCAGGTTTAACAGGTTCCTACCAAGATGTTCATGCGGAAGCGGAGTTCCGCTCTGTATGTTTCCGAACAGTAAGAGACCTGAACCAAATAACGCCCAAGACCCCAATAAAGCCCGTTCTTGACATTGACAACACTGTACATATCTGGGAACAGAGCCACCGCGCGCTATGTCAGTTCGTTGTAATTCGCTGCCGTAGGAGCATGTTCGAATAGTGCGTCATTAGAAAGCAATTTTATAAGAAACTCGTATTTGGTTATTTGATGATATTAGAAAAATCGGTAAGTATTTTTAAACGAAAATTTGCTTAAACATTTGCATGTTTCTTGACTTTAGGTTGGTAACATTACAATTATCAAAACTTAAGTGGTATTCTGGTTTTGAGAACAAATATTTTAAAATACGTGGCTGTACCAAGAGCCTTGTGGAGCAAGCAACTAGAACAAGCTATGGCATCTGTCAACAGCGGTGAGCTCAGTGTGCGAGCTGCAAGTAGAGCTTACGATATTCCGAGGACTTTGCGGAACCACATTAAAAGCGGCAGTGTGAAAAAAAATTGGACGAAATACTTTTCTCACTTAAGACCAGGAAAAGGAGTTACTGCGCGAATTAAGAGATTAGCAGTAATTGGAATGCCATTAACAAGCAAAGTTAAATAGACAAATTAATCATCCTTTTATAAAAGAGAAGAAAATGGCAAGCCGAAAATGGCTAAAGTTGTTCTTAAAAGAGAATTCTGATATTTCAACAAGAAAAGCTTAACCGCTTAATGCTGCGAGGGCTGCAAAACTAAACAAATTATGTAAACTTTATGCTGTCCTTGACTTGCATGATAAACCGCATTTAGTTTTTAATCTAGATGAAAAAGGATATCAGCTAAAACTACACAAAACTCCACAAGTCTTGGCTGAAAAAGGCTTAAGAAATGTTCACATGATTTTCCAAAAACATGCAGAAAATGTGACTATAGTGGCATGCGGAAGTGCACTGGGAAACGTAATACCACCGATGATTTTAATAAAGGGCATTAGAGAAAAGCCGGAGTGGGGATATAATCTTTCAGAAGGATCCATTCCTATGACTGCCAATGCAAGCATTGACCACGAAGACTTTTGTGGCATACATTAAACATTTTGCAAAATTTAAACCGCCGGGCAAAGTCAAACAAAACCGTCGCATAGAAAAGGTAACATTTGGAAAATTTTAGTGCAGTTTGGCCCAAAGGAGCATTACAATTCGATGTTATAGCGGGATTTAGAGAAACTGGAATATATCCCTTTAATCCAAATGTAATCCCGGAAATAGCATTTGCCCCGTCAGAGATTACCAAAAGGAAAGTGAATGAAAATCCAGTCACCTTAGTAGCCGAAAAGCAACAAACTCCAATAACAGATGAGCCAGAGCTCAGGACCTAGTTTCGACACAACAAAAGAGGCAAAAGTCCTGGCAGTGACAATAGTTCAGATAGTGAGAACCCACCCAAACATTACAAACAATTGACTCCCATAAAGGATAAGACAGGACCTAGTTAAAAAAAAAGAAATGACGCAGAAGTCTAAGCAGTAGCGACAGTTCAAGCAGTGACGATATCTTACTTTAAGATACCTCCTCAGATGAAGACAGTGTTGAAGAATACAATGTTGAAAAAGAAAGCAAACAGAATGAGTTATTGGATCAAAGCTTTAAAGACATTTTTCCAACCTCTGAAATAGAAACAAAAAATACTACACCGCAAAAAAAATCTATGAACTACCGAGCCCAACTGGTCACCGAAGACCTTTTTGTAGAAAAGGAAAACACAAAGAAATGGAAATAAAAAAGACTTCAAAAATGAAGTAAAAAAAGCTAAAAAGTTCAACGAAAATGGTACTGCCATCTGTGTAAGAAAGATAGGATGTACATGAAGAGGGTGTTGTTTAACCAATGAAGACAAAATGGATTCTCTTATTTGTTCCTGCTGTTCGGATAATTGGGTGGGTGTTTGTTTTATTTGTTACCAAATAGCTATTTTAGGTTAGCACTTAAGTTTCTTTTTTCATATTTTCTATGATAAAAATTTTTAAATTCCATTATAGTTTATTTACGATGTATAAAATCACTGTTTCATGACAAACTTTAAAGAACTAAAGACGAGCTTTGTAGGGGACCACTATAGGCATTTGCATATACATATATACTATATTAGACATATACATATACATATATACTCCTAAATACCAGAGTACCGTGAGTGCCGGGTTTTCCGATGTTTAACCCATCTTTTATGCCCCAGTTCCGTCAACGCTGCCCAAGCACTGAAACATGCAAATATTGCATTTCACAGCACCTTTTAGACAACGCGGTAGTGCCACCACGGACGTTATTTTAAATAACTACTACCTAAATATGTCTGCCCGGCGGGGCTGGGATTTTTTTTTAAATGTTATAAATAAGTATAATAATAAATTGTATATTACACAAAGACTTTCACATTTTTTTAACACTGCTAGTAGTTTTTGTGGCACTTGTAGTTAAGTGGGACTTAATTGGTTCACGTCCCTTATGTGACTTCTGTACATTAATGCATTGCAGTCGTATATTACCTCTTTTCCGGTCAACGGTCGTTGAATAGAGCATTAAAATATCTTTTAAACGAGGGGTCACATGACACCTACTTCCATTTTTTTTACTAGATGGTGCCCTTAGCGCGTCAGAAATTAGCCCAAACAGATTCATTTTAACTAAATTTTACCCGACTCCGATATCTTAACCGGTTTAAAAGTTAGCAGAGGAAGGTGCTACTGCCCTTTATATAAAACATATTTTTTGCACTTGGCCTATTAGTTTTAAACTATAAAAAATGGTGTTTTTGTCTGCTGCAAGCAAAAGAGTATATCCACAAGCTTTACATGGATGGATCTATGTTAGGGAATCTTTTAACCTAATTTTCATCAATTTTAAGGAGTCTAACTAACTTGAAAATTTGCACATATGTCAAGGACCAATAACCCTACAATAATCTTATAACTTTTGACTAGGATCATCAGGAAAAAATATCTCTTTGTCAGAATGACAATTCTTGCAGATTTTCCATACAAGAGCAAATAAGCACAAAACGCTGCCTACAAGAACTAGGTTATTGGCAACAAAAGAACTATTTCCGATCCTCATATTGGGTTATTTATAGGTTTTCCTTTTTCCTACGGAATTTTTTTATAATCCGATGGTCATAATAGATTTATTGACAAATATAAGATATACTAACAATCGAGGCTCTTGATTAAGATTACTTTTGATGTTGTTTTAAATTAAAAAGAAAAAATTATAGTTTTAAAAACAATAAACCAACTAGTGAGAAAATAATTTTAAAGTATCAGATTTGTTACAGTAATAGATATTCTTGCTAATAATAATAATAAAAAAATTAGGTTATAACCAAAATAATTCAATTATAGTAGAAAAGCGTGGGGCCCAATTCACTATATTTTCATAATAAAATAATTGTAACATTAAATATCAAGCGCCCCACGCATTTTTACTTTAATTAAATTATTTTGTTAATAACTTTTTTGTTGTTTTAATCTTAGTCCAAATTAATTGGTCATAATTGATTATTGAACTTTCTATCATCGTAACGCAAACTCTTTATACTTAAAAATTATTTTGTACTTTTTAGTCCGGTTTGCTATAAAAGCATGTTTTTTTAGTTTTTTGAAACTATACTTTATTTAAATTTTTTCTTATTCCCCTCCATTTACGCATATGTTTTTGATCTTTTAAATAAAACTAAATCAGAATATTAATACTGCTTAAAAGAAAATATTAATAGATATTCATTTATATTAGTTAAAAAACGGTAATAAATATATTTTTAAAAACCAACAAAATAGTTATAAAATCAACATCCAAATCAATATTAACTAGAGCCGCGTTTACACCAAAGTCTTCCACTAAGTTTTCCACAAGTTGCAGTAATTTGTTGCTTTTTCTACAAAATACAGCAACTTTTTCTGTCTTCCACTTGTCAAGAGACAAACCTTCCACTTAATTTTAGTTTCCCACGGAGTGTCGGTAAAGATCAAAGAAAGTTGACAACTAAAAGTGGAAGATTTGTTGCTGCGCACCTTGCGCAAGCAATTTGTAGAAAACTAGTAGAGAACTGGAGAACTAGTACCTAAACCTTTCGCGCCAATTCTTTGGCAACAACTTTTCCACTTGTTTCTTTAAATTTAAGAAGAGCAACTTTAAGTTTTCTACAAAAAATATTCCACTTGTTGCTCTAATTTGAGAAGTGCAACTTTAAGTTAATAACTTTTAGTTTTCTACAAACGATCTTTTGTCAACTTTTAGTTGTCAACTTTGGTGTAAAAAGATGAAAGAAAGTTGACAACTAAAAGTGGAAGATTTGTTGCTGCACGCTTTGCACAAGCAACTTGTAGAAAACTAGTGGAGAACTGGAGAACTAGTACCTAAACCTTTCGCGCCAATTCTTTGGCAACAACTTTTCCACTTGTTTCTTTAAATTTAAGAAGAGCAAATTTTAAGTTTTCTACAAAAATCTTCAACTTGTTGCTCTAATTTGAGAAATGCAACTTTAAGTTGATAACTTTTAGTTTTCTACAAACGATTTTTGTCAACTTTTAGTTGTCAACTTTGTGTAAAAGTAAAGCGCCTAAAAGTGCGAATTCTTCTCACGCTATAATATAATTTTAAATACAAAAGTGAATTAGGAACCCCCAAATTTAAATTCTCAACAAGTTTACCTTTTTCTAAATGTGAGAAGAGCAACTTTTAGTTTTTTACAAAAAATCTTCAACTTGTTGCTCTAATTTAAGAAAAGCAACTTTTAGTTGACAATTTTTAGTGTTCTACAAACAATTTTTTGTCAACTTTTAGTTGTCAAGTTTGGTGTAAACGCGCCTTAAGTTGCGAATCTTCACTCCGTATAATATAATAAATACATAATCAATTAGCGAATCAAATTTAAATGTCACTCACACCAACTTACCGGTCACTAAAAAGTATCCCAAAACTACCATAACTATTTGCACTAAACTTGTCCTGAAGAGCATTTTAATTAAATATAAAAAACAAAAATAAATAAGAATTGAAAAAGTTTTATTCGCAATTGAAGCACGTGCGTATCAAATGTTTACGTAAAAAAATGCACGGTAGAATCACGGCTTAGTGAAAGTACCGTAGTCACTTCAGTACCTTCGCATCTTGTATAATACTGATGGTGCGATTTTCAGGAACGCTCAGTGGAAGCGGTACGTTGTTGCTTTGTAGAAGGGATTCTTTGATTGTCTAATTATTATTATTATTATTATTATTACATACTATAACATGTACTATAAATGCACGTAATTTAAGAGGCTTTGTGCATAAATTAACAACTTACAGGAGGGCGCGCTGAAACACTGAAAAGTAAATAGTTTAATTGGATTATATTATTTTTAAACGAAGTTGGGAATAATGGTACTCTTCCGCTTCAACCTTAACAGATTTATTGTGGTCCCTCCATGGTGTTTTAGACTGCTACAATAGGTGGCCTTTTTAAATAGATTCCATAAACGTGATACGGTCTTCTTTATAAACTGTTAACAAACGTTGCTAAGGTAACAACAAATGGAACGTAACTATGCTAACTGCTTTCCCTGTCATTAAATGAACAGCTCGACAGTCGAATTAACTCTGACCCTTGTAAATCTTCCTTTTGAAAGTCTGGAATTAGCTGGTAATTTTTTTTTTAAACAAGATGCAAGAAATGTGCAAAATAGAAAATTCTTGCGGCCTTAGGACTTTACAATGGTTGTCGGAATGGGCAAAGCTAAATTTCTTGAACTCTATAAAAAAGGAACATTTTTCAAGTCCGTAAGAATATCTATTGGCTTTTTCTTTTTCTCGCAGAATAAAGCTAATTCAATAAAACATTATTAAAGTTTTCCAGTGTATAATTACTTTGTCACCCTGTTTTGACAACACATATAAAGGGTATACCAAGTCTTTTTTACTGTGGAAGGTTTAGATTATAATCTCCTTAAAAAGCGAAGTTAATAATCAAAACCTAAAGACACTTTTACAATGTTGTGTCAAATGCCTAAATCAAGGTTTTAATAATAATATTTATATAGTTTGTCTCAAAGTATACCGTGTTAGCTTTTGCCTTCATTTATGGATTATACCTGCCGACAACAATAAAAATGCGGATCAGTAGGTATTAAAGGACAGAACATTAGGGACGGACTCTAATAATATAAAGATTTATAATTTATTGTTTATTTAGGTAGGTATAATCTTAAAATTACATTAAGAAATTAAATATATGCAAAGTTTTAATAAATTTGTAACTATATTATCTATACATTATTACATTTTTAATAGGTATCCATGACAATAACACTGTCGTTTGGAATATTTTTTAAAGGATAATATTGAAACCAGTTTTCAAAAAGTTCTGTACTTGTATCCTTATGATAATCCAAGCTAGAATCCTTAATATTATTTGCAGACAATAGCAAGCAGTTTGGGACAAATCCGTCTTCTGAACCAGCGAGTATTATGGTAATGCGTTTTCGTTTATTTGAAGGTGCTTTCGTCTGACAGTTTTGACTGGAATCAACCCATCCTTTGGATACTGTGTCGTGTGTATCGAACCATGTTTCATCAAGGTAAATTATGGATCTGTTTTCTAACCTATATCTTTTAATTTCTTAAAGGTAGTTAAATCTCCAAGTGCGTAATTTGTGCGATTCCATAACTACTTGTCTTTTGTCTATTTTTCAGTATTTAAATCCCATTTTACAAACAACTCTATGGAGGGTGGCAAAGCTAATATTTATATTGGTTTCGTCTTCGTCTAGCTTCTTTTTCAGTTTATCCAAGGTATGAACAACTCCGCTTTCATAAAGACAATATATTTCTTCTCATTAGGTCCTGATCACTATTGTCTATACGGTGAGATTGAAAATCACTACGTTTTTTTTCTTTTGTTCAATTCTTCACTAATAATAATATCCCTTATCGGTGATATGGGAGTTTTTGTAAGTAGACAGGTTTCTTTTACAGCTTCTTGTTTAATTGGTCCTCTACTGATTAAAGTTTCATACACATTTTTCACAACCTGTTTTGCATCTAATGACAAATGGTTTCGACGCCACTTAGTAATATTCTCGTAAAACAACTTTTTCGAAACGCACAGTAAAAACGGTTATTTAACACTGCCACTAAAATATTAACCGAAATATTGATATACCTAATGGCCAATACTCAAGAAATACCTGGCCCACCCCTGCCATTATGAAAGAATGGGTTTACCCAATAATAATAGGTAATAAAATCGTTAAAGGTTTATTGGGGTATTGTCCATCAAAAGCCATAGCGATATACTTTGAGACAGACTATACAATATTATTGAAGTAATTTTCGTCATGGCTAAGGTTTTCATTAATTGTTATAGATGTAATTATCTATGTTTAGCTTTATCACTATTTTAAGTTTTTTTCAATAATACGAGGATGGTTTGAAAAGTCCGTGCAAAGTCCAGAGATGGCACCACCGGTGCGTATCGAGGTCATGTTTAGTTAGTAGCATCTGTTGAATGAACGCACACCAAGTGTCAGCCATATTGGTCTATTTCTTTGTGTTTGGCATTCGTGTGAATCAAGGAAGTCGAGTGATTTTCAAGAAATGGACGAAAAAGAGTTTCGTGTGGTGATTAAACATTACTTTATGAAAGGTAAAACGCCTCAGGAGACTAAAGAGAGATTGATAAGCATTATGGTGACTCTGCACCTTCGATTAGAACAGTTTTTAAGTGGTTTCAAAATTTTCGGACTGGCCATATGAGCACAAGTGACGCTGAACGTTCTGGACGGCCTGTGGAGGTCACGGCTCCAGAAATAATTGATCAAATCCATGATATGGTGATGGATGACAGAAGAGTTAAGGTACGTGAGATTGCTAGTGCTGTGGGCATCTCGACTGAACGGATACATAATATTTTATATGAACATTTGGACATGAAAAAGCTATCTGCAAGATGGGTGCCACGATTGCTCACGCTTGATCAAAAACGGAAGCGAGTAAAGTGTTGCAAGGAAGAATCCGGAGGACTTTATGCGTCGTTTCGTCACTGTGGATGAAACATGGATTCATTACTATACTCCTGAGACCAAACAACAATCTAAGCAATGGGTTACCAAGAGAGAATCTGCACCAAAAAGGCGAAGACCGTTCCTTCGGCAGGAAAGGTTATGGCGACTGTCTTTTGAGATTCGCAGGGAATAATCCTCATCGACTATCTGGAAGAGGGTAAAACTATTACAGGTGCATATTATTTATCATAAGGTAAAATATTCTAAACACATTCTTATTGCTAAATTCAACTGTTTTTGAAATATTCCCGTTTGAAATTAGTGATTTTTCAACTTTAACACACTGGTAGATTCCGAACGGATTCAAATAGGCGACAACGGCTAACCTGTTGATAAGCTTTTATCTTTTAGCCATCAAAGAGCCATCTTACTTGTTAATAAGTTTTTATTTAAGCCTAATTTTAATAAAATCCATCATTGTAAATTTTGACATAGTACTCAACTGTAAGAAATATGACATTTTTGGATTAGTTCAAAATGAAACTTAAATGAATGCGTGTCAAAAAGAAGATAGGGACACGCAAGCTATTTTGGTCTATTCAAATCCATTTAGATGTTAAAGTTGAAAATGTTTGATATTCATACGTTATAATATTTCAAAAAGAGTTAAATTTAGATATATACAATATATAGGTACTATTTTACTTATAATAAAACCAATTTTTGAAAAAAACCGCGATTAGACGCAAGCGCTGAAGGCAGCAATGATGGAAATATAGCAATACAGAAACTTCTCCTAGAAATGTTGTTAAAAATGAAAGCACAGTAATTACGAAAACTTTACCGACACAAGTCAAATACCAGACGATTACCCATTATTTGGAGAACCAATTCAACAAGTAGTCTTAAAAAACTTTCCAAAACAAAAAAAAACTCGATATTTTCATTTAAGTGGCTGGAATATTCCACAAAACTGGATGCTGCGTTTTGTTATTCTTGCAGACAATTTCAACCAAACACTAATAAGGAAAGAACTTATACGTCCACAGGTTAGAAGAATTGGAAAATTGCAATGGATCCTAAAATTGGGTTTCCTAAGCACGAGAACACCGACGTACATGTTTTTTTCATGAGCATGTGGCATTTAGCGCCAATCGACAGATACATCCGTATCCATAATGATAAATAAAAACATCCTTGAAAAAAAACGATATTACATAAAATCTATAGCGGAGGTTGTTGCAATTAATAAACCTGCACTTAGAGGCACCTATGAAGCTGAAGAAAATATGGAAAGAGGGCTTTTTGTAAATCTTTTTAACAGTTTTTGGATCAATGTATTTTACTACACTCATTTTTGCAACATGGAATAATTGCACCTATTTACGAGGGACATACGATTGTAAGAGTGTTGGAACAACGTTGGTCAGGACATTAAGCGATTGTTAATGTGATACTAAATAATTATGATAAAATCTTAAAGGCTTTAGAGGCCATTATAAAGAACAAAAAGTTTTCAGGTCAAGATGTGGCAAAAATCTTAAGCATAAAGACTGTCATGTTAGCATTAGAATTTCGTGTATTATTATGAAAATAATTTTGAGAATATTGCAACCAGCAGATTCAGTTTTACAGATCCAGTTGTTTAAAAGATGCATTGAAGGTCATACTATCGGTTAAAAGCCAAATAACTAATATTAGAAACTTAAACTAATTCCAATGAATCATGGAACAAGCTGAAAAAACTGGTTTTAGAATCAAAATGGAAATATCTCTGCAAGTAAAAGAAATATGCAAGGTGCTCTTACCCTGAATGATTATGCGATTTTTGAAAAGAAAAACCCCGGTTTGGATGTGTTTTTTAATGAAATTATTAACTTAGTTACATCTCAGATAAAAGGGAGATTCTGTGAAAACACGGAACTCTTAAGGGCAATTGACGGAATTGGAATGTTTGACCATGAGTCAAATGAATACTTTGAAACACTTGGTTAGTCTGTTACCCATAATCGTGTAATAATCATATGCTAATAATATATAAGTTACAATGTGGAGCCTTTATTCACAGCTTACCAAACAATCAGCTGTCTATCTCAAGGTGCAGGAATATGCTGCGCCGATCCGCTTGGCGCATCGCCATTTTGGTTTAAATGTCGAAAATTCAACAGTATCGTTGGAGTTGTGCTGTTTATTTTTTTATTATCAGTAGCGTGGCTTTGTGCTTTAGTCTTTTAAACAGATCGTCACGAGAGTGTCGTTTCCATAATTGTTTTTTTATTGTGTTTTTGATGTATTCTGTTTACGAAGTAACTAGACAGATAGATACATTTATTTCTAATCCGAAATTCTTATTTTACATGCGGTTTAACCACACTGGAGTCAGATTTTTGCAACATGTTATAACAACGAGATAGATAGCTGATTATTTGGGAAGCTGTGCTTTAATCACGTCCTAGTTTGTAATGTAGTTACTAAGTATAAGCGATTAACTTGTCAATATTAACATAAAATTTGGTTTTAGGAATTACGATTCCATCGAAAGAGAAGTTGGCAGTTGTCAAGGACTATATATTTCGAAGGGGCGCAAAAGTTTATTACCCTTGGGCGCAACCAATGTATTCTGTAAGCTTTATAATCAACGGCCTTTAAAAACGGCCATTAATCGCCCTCAATGTATGGAAATGAAACATCAAAGGATGGCTGACCTGATCTTTCTGGACTTTGAAAAAAAACATACAAAAAAAAATTTCAAATCTTTAAAAAAAATTACAACTGTTTTAAGTGTTAATTCAGTTCTAATTAGGTAGTTAAAATTGTTTCGATTTGTTTTGTTTCTGTATCTTTGATAAATTTTGATATAAAATACCTATGTACCTACTAAAATAAAAGAAATAAATTCGCCCTGCCTGAAAATTTTTCGGCCTTTTCTAACATTCAATCCACGTCCAAAGTATCACAGTTTAGACGTCCAACAGAGGTCTAAACAATTAAGTAAGTTTACCAAAATTCGAACAGTAAACGACTGCTTGTCAGCTTCTGCCATCTGATTTGAAGTACCTATATTATTTTTGGCATAAAAGAAGAAAATTGTACTATTTTGATTTTTAAAATGTGTGAGCTACTTAGCAGAATTAAATTGAATAAGAATATCACATGGAGGCTTTTCTGACATCTGGAGGACTTCTAATACTAGTCGTAGCTGTGAAGTTAGAAAAAGGACGTCTCTGTGACGATCTCTATTTGGTGACACGACGTTGTAAAATTTTTAATAACATATAAAACATAATAATAAATAATCATTTTCAGTGAAGCTTTTGTTTGTAATCATGTCCTAAAGATACTTTTATCGATAATATTCCAAATCGTATCGACAGTAAAATTTTCAAATTATTATCTGTTAAAATGCAAAAATAAGATAAAGTCAAAAGAATATTTTAATAGTATTTTTTAAGTGTTATTATCGTTTATCACCCAGATAAATGTTAGGCCGTAATATGAACTATAAGGGAGAACACCCTAATATCAACATCACGGATTACACGATATGTAATATAATTTCAATTTCTACTTTTTTTTTTTTGAAGTTAATCTCAATAACGGTGGCAGACTTGCCATCGGAACGTAGATAGTGATTTGAATTTTATGTTTTTTTTTTTGTTTCAGGCGATCTGCCAGTCCATAGGGGTCCTTTTTACTGAGCACACTCAGTTAGCTATACCCCGGGACCAGAACCGAAGTGGTCCCATTCTCTAGAAACTTTTTAGGCGAGTAAACCCAATAAGAAATTATTAAAACATAAATTCGCCACAAAATTGTAGAACATTAGAACATATTTACGAAAAGTCAGAGTCGAGAATGTTTTAAACACAAAAAAAGTGTTTTAGAACATAAGCAAAAGCTAAAGGCGCGTTTACACCAAAGTTGACAAAAGATTGTTTGCAGAAAAACCTTTCGCGACAATTCTTTGTCAATAGGTTTTCCACTTGTTGCTCTAAATTTGAGAAGAGCAACTTTTAGTTTTCTACAAAAAATCTTCGACTTGTTGCTCCAATTTAAGAAGAGCAACTTTTAGTTGACAACTGTTTTCTACAAACAATCTTTTATCAACTTTTAGTTGTCAACTTTGGTGTAAACACGCGGGAAACCAAAATTTGGTGGAAGATTTGTCTTTTCCCAAGTGGAAGACAAAAAAAGTTGCTGTATTTTGTAGAAAAAGCAACAAATTACCGCAACTTGTAGAAGACTTTGGTGTAAACGCGGCTTTATATTTATGCATATCTGGAACAAGGAAAAAGATATTTCGGTACTGGCAGATCAGAGGGTGGTCCTGATGGCCGGTAGGGGCTACCCCACGTAGGGGTGCGCCCGTACCAAATTAAGGGGATTAGTAATGTGGTTTATACTGGGTGCTGCATGTGGTAAAATACTCCTATAGTTCACCGACTCCATGTTCCCCTAGTATAATAGTGCCCCATATGTTAAGGGTCCTAATTAGTGTTATAGTGCTGTAACATGCATAGGATTGCATGTTATAATTGAAATTGGAAATAATAAAATATAACTTTAGAAATTAACTGTTTTTATTCTAGTCTGTCAAAAGTCAGGTTAAGTTCCCCTGGCCTGATGCTGGCTGCCCTCACGTCGGACGTGACCATAACCGGATCACCCGATCAACCCAGAGTACTCTGAACTACCCTACATCTCCCTTATCATAAGATGAACTCTTAACTATAATGACAAAAACATCTTAAACAAAACAGATAAATCTATTACACAACGAAAATTATTTATAAATCTAACTTATCTGTGGTTTAGTTTTTCTACCAAACCGCGTTACAACAGGAGTGATAATACCGTTTTTAAAAGGGAATCGTCTGATTCCTCATCAGTCTCAATGTCTAAGTAGTTGCTAGAACTATCACTATCACTGCTAGAATCCAACATCTCCTCAGAGTCACTATTTTCTAAAATCTCTGTATTTTGGATTTCTGAGGCAACACTGTTCGAAACCTCATGTTTTATTTCCGAATCACTCTCACTATCTTCATACCCTTCTACCTCAACTACATTTTTATTTAGGTCATTTTCTAACTCTATATAAATTCTTTTCTCAGTCTTATTTTCATACAAAAAATGATCTGTTTTGTTTATTTTACTTAATTCTTTAATTAATTAATTGGTTCGTGTCTATCCTTAATAAACCTTCTATTTCGAATGTACACAGATCCATTTGTTGTTTGAACTTTGTAAGCCCTATCTCTTAACTTACTAATAACAATCGCAGGGATCCAAAAACCATTTGGTTTTAATTGAACATATACTTTTGATTGCTGACTTAATTCACTTAGGTTTTTAGACCCCTGGTTGTAGTAATTTTGTTGTCTAAATTGCATCTTGTTTATAGTTTCGTTGTGATTAAATACCACTTTCGGCTCCAAAGCTTTCTTAGTGCTAAATAAATTTGTTCTCAAGGCCCGTGACATAAGTACCTGAGCAGGTGAATTATTTTCGAGTATTGGAGTGTTTCGATACTGTAATAATGCTAGGTATATGTCTTTATTTTCTTCAATGGACTTTTAATGATTTTCTTGACCGTTTGATGTATCTTCAGCCATCCCATTGCTTTGAGAATATGTTGGCGAAGAAAAAATGTGAGTAAAATCCCAGTCCTTAGCAAATTTTTTAAAATCATATGAACTAAATTGCGGACCTCCATATGAAATGACAGTTAGTGGAATACCATGAGTAGCAAATATTTTTTTAAGTTTCTCAATGACAGCGCTACTTGTTGAACTGTAATGCAGTTCACTAACCTCCACATACTTGGAAAAGTAATCAATAGCTAAAAGAAATTTTCTACCATATACTTTAAAAATATCTAGACCAATTTTGTTCCATCTACTATTTGGAATGTTATGCTGTATCAACGATTCCTTTTGTTGAGAGTTTGAATATTTCATGCAAAGATCACACTGAAGAATTTTTTGTTTAATCTGATTGTTTATTCCAGGCCAAAATACAGAATTACTTGCCAATTTTATGGATTTGTTTATTCCTTGGTGGCAATAATGGATTCTTTCTAGCATTTCAGTTCTCATCTTCCTGGGTATTACAATGCACTGTTCCTTATAAACTAAATCATCCACAACAGACAGGTCACTTTTATACTGTAAATACGGTTTTATTCTATCGCTTAGTTCTTTTGTGTTGCGTGGGAAACCGTTTTCAATAATTTTTTTTAGCTCTTGAAGTTCTGGATCTTTAAGAGTTTCCGCAACTAATTGGGTTATTTTTTCTGGCGTGGCGTTAATTTGAGATTTAATTAAGCATACCTGAGCCTCGATTTCATGTTCCAATTCATCATACTGGTCGTTTGAATAGGCTCTAGAGAGTGCGTCAGCTATTATTAAGTCTTTACCTCGTTTGTATTTTACATCAAAGTCGTATTTTTGTAACTGTAACAACATGCGTTGTAATCTTGCCGGACACTTGTTCAAAGGTTTTTTAAAAATTGCCAGTAATGGCTGATGGTCCGTTTCTACTGTAATTTTTTTTCCATATACGAATTCATGAAATTTTGACATGCCAAAACAGATGGCCAATAGTTCTTTTTCAATTTGCGCGTAGCGCGTTTGACATTCTGTTAGTGATTTTGATGCATATGCACAAGGCAAGTTTCTTTGTAATAAAGTTGCTCCTAGACCTCCTTTAGAAGCATCCACCGATACAACTGTATCTTTATTTACGTCAAAAAATTGTAAAACAGGTTTTGAAATCAATACTTTCTTTAAATTTTCTAATGCTTCCTGATGCTCTAAATCCCATTTAAAGATTGTATCTTTCTTTAATAGGTTTCTAGCGGTTCTGTATTTATAGAAAAATTTTTAATATATTTCCCAACATATGTTAGCATGCCTAGAAGAGCTGAACGTCAAGCTCGTTTTGTGGCGTAGGAATCTGCAAAATTGCACTTATTTTGCTATCATTAGCACATATTCCTTCTTGACCGATATCTTGACCCATGTATGTAATTTTATTTTTTCCAAACTTACATTTACTAAAATTAAATTTAACGTTATTCTTTCTAGCTGTTTCTAATACTTTTAGTCTGCTATCATGCTCTTCAACATTTTTACCATAAATAATAAGATCGTCTATGTAATTATCTACACCTTCAAAACTAAATATGTTTCTAAATCTCTCCTGGAAAACTTCAGGTGCACTTTTTATTCCATATGGTAATCTTAAAATTTGTATCTCCCAAAAGGTGTCCGAAGCTGCAGAGTTTTGAGCTTTCTTCGTCCAGTTTTATATGATAAAATCCATTACATGCATCAAGGGTACTAAAATTGTAGCTCCCGCTAGCTTGGAAGCCACTTGGTCAAAATTAGGAATTTGGCAATATTCCCTTTTATAACTTTGTTCAAGTCCATAGGGTCCAAACAGATACGAAGTGTCCCATTTGGTTTTTTAACTAGCACCAGAGCATTTTGCCACTCTGTTGGTCCTGTAACCTTTGCAATTATCTCTGCTTTTTCCAAAGAATCCAGACTTTGTCTTAGTGAATCTAATAATGGAATTGGAACTCTTCTTACTGGATGTACAACAGGCTAGCATTTTTCTTCAATTTCCAGATGATATGTACCTTCTAAACAACCTATACCCGAAAAGACATCACCAAACTCATTGATTAAATCTTTATATCTATTATTTTCCTGACCCGTACCTTGATCTGATTTTAAATCGATAGAGTCAAACGCTTAATTAATCCTAGATCAATTGAAGATTGCAAACCTAATATACACTGCGAGTTTGAGTTAACAACAAAAAAATCAAACAACTTAGGTGACTCATTTACAACAAGAGGCAACTTACACAACCCTATCACATTTAAATTATCACCTGTATAGGATTTTAATTTAATAAGTGTGGGAATAATTGAATTTTTATTTCATACTTCATACTGTTTATTCATGTTAATACATATTACAATGTTTTACACACGTCAACAAAAAAAAATAAAATAAAACTAAACATTAAAAGAAAGAATACTTTAGTGAAATACATCACACAAAGTATACTTGTACAGAAACACTGCTAAAAAATGTCCATCAAAATGTAAAATTCAGGTACTCATCTATTGAATAAAAAACGTTTTCTGTTAAAAATACTTTGACTCTTCTCTCAAAAGCAACAAAAGACAAACCTTTAATATCCTCAGGTAATACATTAAAACATTTTATTGCCCAGTAGCCTGGACCCGTCTGACACCTTTTTAACCTCCAGTAGGCGGGTAGGATGTTATTCCTGTGCCTGGTTTCATAATTATGGATTTCTCATGGCTCACATATGCGTCGATATTTCTCTTTAGATATTTAAGATTTTCAAATATAT